>JAQFVV010000910.1:42500-164121 GCA_028023455.1 Epiperipatus broadwayi | reverse complement strand
ATATATCATAGTAATCATCATTAAAATGTCTCTCTCAATTTCAGCACAATTTCACATATCAAATACTCATAGATTGCTTTAATTAAACTTTTTGAAATATTACCATAAGCAAAATTAACATCACATATTCAAATATATCTTAAATTTAAAATTTTTAACAGATTAGCACAAAAATCAGATGGTGACCCATACAAAAGGGCACAATATATAAAATGTGAAATTATATGTTCATGTATATTTATATTCATGTATTTGTATTATGTTTGTTATAGTTCTGAAGAAGATTGCTGGGGCAATTGAAACTGTCATATTAGATTTTTAAAAAAACATTGTAAAGTTATAAAGAACATAGATGGCATTAATATTATAAGTTTTATAAATATTTGTACAATTATTGAAGTTCTGCTTAATATAATATGTTTCATATATTTGTCTGTCTTTATTTTGGATCTATAATATAATTTAAAAATTTAACATGTTTTGTAGCATTTATTTTGTATCCATAACATATAAAGCAGATTTATATGTTGTCTATTAATTGCATTGTTATATTTTTAGGCTCATACCTATTACTGTTTCCCTGCAAAAGTCAGAAATAATTTTATATATAATTCCTATTTTGAATTTTATATCTTCTCTTAATTTATAATTCCCAATTATTTTTTCTAGACTTTTACTATTTGATCAACTAATATTTAAATGATTATCAATATAATTGTTGTTTTTTGTAAATATTTTTGCAAAATTTGGGATAATATGAATGTTTAATCCATTTCTTATTTGAGTTATTGTAACCACCATCATAATAATCATTTTGCATAGAAATATTATTTAACATAGATTTTTTTATAATTAAAAAGTCTATTTTTAATATTTTTAGGGTTGTATCTATAATCTTTATATAATTTAATACATTGACTTTTATCCCTATTATATTTATTTACCATTTCTATATTTAAAATTTTTAATGACTGCAATCTTTTGTACCCGTGCTTGTTGTGATTCTATATCAATAATACATTTAAGCCATTTTGAATAAAAATGTTAATTTATTTACAATATATATATATAGTTGGGTGTTAGATGAAAGAGAAATGCTCCTTTATGTCAGACTGTATAAATGGGCATTGGTAAATGAAAGTAAAATTGTATTTGCAAGTTTATTAAATTGACTCATTACAAGTCTGCCTATAAAATAATTCTGACTAACATATTTGGAACAAGAAAGTTCTGTGATATGATTGTGGTCTAAACAACAGTAAAAGTTATTTACATGTCATTGAAATTAGTAATAATATGTAAAAATGTAAATAATGATTGTTTTTGTTTAAAAAAAAAAATGTTTATCATAAATTACATACATCAAATAATAAATTAAATGTTTTAGTATTTATGAAACAGTATTGTGCCTTCATAAAAATAAATGTTAGTTTTAATAGCTATCACTAGAGGACTCTGTAGTAGTGATTTTAAAATATATATTTCTGAAGATAGTTATAAAAATTAACAGAAAACTGTAATTGTAGTGGTTAGATAATAAATATTATATTGGTTTTAATTGAAACAGTTAATTCATTATTTGATATATATATTTATAATGGAAAGTATTTAAAGTTTATAACTGAAAACTATACCATAATTCAATACTTAAAATAGGATTAAGTTTAATAAATCTTAGTATTAACTTTTATATTGTAACAACTATATTATCTTTTCAAAAGTAGAGTTTTTTTTATTTTTCAAAGCTGTACAAAGTATAACTTGATCTTCCAAGCTCGTTAAAATGTGTAATATTGCTCTAAAACAAAGATTTTAAAAGTGTATTTAACATCAATATAGATAATCACGTGATTGCAATGTATTTATCGCCTAAATACCTCAGTTTGGTTTATTTAAAGATATATATATACAAAAAAATTTTAAGTGTTATGATTTTTATTTATATTAAAACGGGAAAAAAAAACAGATAAAAATTAATTACTCGAAAGTATAATTATATTTTTCTTTATATAAAAATAGATGAAGTTAATTACTCTAAATTATACCTTACTTTTTCTCCAAAGTTGTTATAATTACTTTATATATCCTATTATTGAAAAATGTATAATAAGTTATTACATAAATTAAATTATTACATAAATAATTAATGTCTTTTATTGATTTATTGCTTTTAAATTTAAAAAAATCTATAATTTCAGAAAGTAAAAAGAATTTTAAATTGTGTTTAAAGCGATTGTGTTTTAAAATATTTCTATTTTTTATTAAAACATAAAGAAGAAAATTCCCAAAAATATTGAAATATTGTTATGCAGATGTCTTATAGATAGGTTAAATAAACAATTGTGGTTGGTTATTAACTAAGCCAAAGAGTATAGTATATTTTGCATCTATCTAGGATGCCTATAATCCAAGGTTTAAGATTGGGGAAAATGTAGAAACATTTCTACATCACAGAGTTAGAATTTTTTAGAGTGACTAACATATGTAATCATTTAAAATTGCTCAGTAGATAGGTATTTAATTATTATGAACTAGAAGATATAGGTTCCAGTTATTATAAATGAGTCATATGAGTATTACAAAGCATACTCTAATACATCAGGTAAATAGGTAATTAGATAGGGATGGAGGAAGATAAAATCTTGGGTAGACAAACAAGTAGATAGATATACAGGAAGGTAGATAGATAAGTGTGTAGATGGTTAAATATCAGATAAATGAATGGATGAATAGATGGGTGAATAAATAGATAAATATAAATATGTTTGTATGTATGCATGGATGGATAGTTTAATGGCTATATGGGTAACTAAATGAATATAAATATATAAATAAATGGATAGAGAATTGATAGACATAAAATAGGTAGATAGGTAGGTAGATGAATGGACTGAAGTATCTATGAATATGTGTGTAGATCTATGAATAAATAGATAGAGTTAGATAGATAGATATATGGATCAATGGATTCTCAAAATTTTAATAAACATTAATTTCGCTATGTAATAATAATTCTCTATTCACACAAACTGTTATTAAAATAAATATATTTATTCATTTAAATACATATCAAAATATATTTACACAAATACAAAAGTCATTCTTCTCCTACTAAACCCCAGTTGTGGTTTTATATAGAAAAAACTTTTTATAACATTTTATATATTTACGTGCAATTTGAAACATAAAATATGCTAATAATAACAACAGCAATGAACTATATTTCAATAGTGTATTAATTATATAATAAAAATAATGATTATATAATATTAAATACTTATATATATACACACCTGGGTCTCTTTTTATGCTGATTTTTTAATGCGACTTTGAAGTTATGAGATTCATGTTTTTTCTTAATATCTTTTTATGCTGTTTTCTTTTATGCAATAAAGAAGTTCATATCTCACTTAAAATTGGGATTTCCCCGTTTTATACACACACATTATAACGTCTTGTCTTTTTACGCCTACTATTCTGATCGTATTTATACCTGGGCTTATATTACTTCTGTATTTTTTTATTATTTCATATAAGTCTTCATTTAAATTTGGCGTAAATATTGAATGAGGTTGACTCTTGTATGTTTTCAAAATATTACCATCATAAATATTTTTTTAATTTGTTATTTTTTTTTACAAGTATAATTATTAAAAGTATTTTACCAGAAGAAAACTATCATTTATATTAAAATATTTTTTGAAATCTTCATCATTTATAAAACTCGATTTTCTTAGTAATATTTCATTTACTTTTAAATATTTATTATGCTATCCCTATTTTCATTAAATATTTATTATAGAACAATAGTTTATTTTCCTTCATCATAAAATTAACTTTATTTCTTAATGCCTTATATTTAAGAAATAAATCATAATTTTGTTTAGTTTTTGTATATTCTTTCTATAAGTTGTTTTTTTTTCTTGTAATAATTTCAATATTTTTTTCATTTATCCAATTAACATTTGACTTATTATTATTTTTTTTTAATCGCAATGATTTCTTGCGACTTATTGTATACATCTTTAAAAATTTCTACAAATAGCTTATACAGAATATTAATGACATTAATCAGTTTCTTATAAAAATCTAACTAGTTTATTATTATGTAATATCAATTTATTTTCCATTATTTCTGATATTTTATTATGTTGTATTTGTTTGATATAAGTATAAATGTAAAAGAATGATCAGTAATATTTTCTTTAATTACAGATGAAATATTATTTTTCACTAGGTTGTATTAATGTGATCAATATATGAAGAAACTATACTATTCATTATACGTTCTGCTCTTGCTTGTGTTTTAACATGACAAATAATCCCATAAGTAGCTAATGCATCTATATAATTTTCATAAATTTTAGAGTTTTTTACATAAATTAATATTCATATCATCTATTAATATTATTCTATTGTTGTTGTCTGAAACATTTTAACCATGATTTTAATTCATCTACAAATATTTTGTAATCATTATCAGATTGTCTGTATATTAGTCATAACATAACTTTATTTATATGAAACTTCAAAGCTGTTAAAAGTAACTTCCAGTTTTTCAACCAATAAATATTCTCTAATAAAAATCGATATGCCTCCATCTTTTCTACGATTTCTAAATATGCAATTTTTTTATAATTTCTTTATTTTTTTTATATTTGTTTTTGTTGATATTAGAAAATCAATTAAATTAATGTAAGAGTACTCAATTTTTCTTATACTTCTAAGGTTAACATGAAGTGCATCATAAATACTGTTTTCAATACTATGTCCCTCAATTTCTATTAAGTTCTTTTCATACCTAACTTCAATGTCTTCCAATATTATAAACTTATCCATTTTGTATTAGAATATACCCCAAGTCCTTTAAAATATAACTCACAAAATGTCAATAATGTTATTTTTATTCTTTAGATATTTTTTTTTCTTGCAGAAATTGTGTGTTCATTTTTTATCAATAAATAAATAAATACTAATAATAATAATTTATCAACCAACAATGTCCATTCACAATCTTCAAAATAGTTTTTATAGAATCTACTAATAACAACCTTGATCATAGAAATTTTTCAATCAACATTATATTTGTCTATATACCTCCGGGGCCAACAGTAATTAGCAGAATAATTTCAACTATAAACTCAATTTTAGCAACCAATCCCCACCCCACTCTACTTGCTGGAGATTTTAATATGAGTTATAAAAAGTTTGTCACAAAATGGATACACCAACTTACAATGCGACTTATGAACAGGGAAGGTTTTCTTCCACCGGAGTCTATCTTTCTATAATAACAGACATGGAACATTAATAGACTGTAACTACTCTTTCTTATTGCATTCCCAACTGTATACCATATAATACTAAATTGTCCAAACACTTTTGCTTTATTTATCACCCTTTTCTTACAGTTTACAGTTTCAATTGCCCCAGCAATCTTCTTCAGAACTACAGCATAATACAAACATATGAATATAAATATAAACATACACGAACATATAATTTACACTCTATATAAACATCTTATATATCTTTTTATTTTACATTATTATTATTCATTTCTGACCCTTTTAACATTCTATATTTATTAGTCATAATATTTCCTACATATATTCTATTTTTATTCTTTATTTTATATTATTCTCATAATAGGAAGAGGAAGCTGCTATTAATATAAGTGTAAATTTAAAGAGGGGGTACTCAAAGTATAACGGTAATTTTTTTTTTAAATTTGAATTTAGCATTGAAGTTAGAAGATATAAAAAATGTTTAGAATAATATTATAAATTAAAATAAAGTATAAATTATTGAATGAATAAATTATAAATAATGATTGTTAGTAAAATAAATAATAATAATAATAATAATAATAATAATAATAATAATAATAATAATAATAATAATAATAATAATAATAATAATAATAATAATAATAATAATAATAATAATAATAATAATAATAATAATAATAATAATAATAATAATAATAATAATAATAATAATAATAATAATAATAATAATAATAATAATAATAATAATAATATAAAATATGAAAGATATTAACTTAGAGTCAAATATTATAAGAATAAAATAAAATAAAGAATAAAAATAGAATATATATAGGAAATATTTTGATTAATAAATATAGAATGTAAAAAGGGTCGGAAATGAATAATAATAATGTAAAATAAAAAGATATTATAAGATGTATATATAGAGTGTAAATTATATGTTCATGTATATTTATATGTTTGTATTGTGTTGTAGTTCTGAAGAAGATTGCTGCGACAATCAAAACTGTAAACTGTAAGAAAAGGGTGGTAAACATTGTATAACAGTATTAAAATGTTTAGACAATTTAGTATTATATGGTAAACATTAATAGATCTGATGTTTTATTCTCCCATGTTACACCACACAATAAAAGTAAGTCTCTCATCCTGCAATTTTTCTGATCATGCGGTACAAGTAATAAAACAAAATTTAGACACACAATACAATATTATTAACAACATACAAAAGACAATAAGAATTCTATTTCCAAATAATACTTCAGAAGCCCTCTTTTCAGAAATGTATATAATGATAAATAAAACAAAATAAAACTGAACCCAATCTATAAGTACATAGCATATACAAATACACTCTCATCTAACATAAATCATATTACACAAAAATCTACCCCCCCCCTCAAAATTAATCATGTTAGCAGATGAAATACATAAAAGGATAATAATATCAAAACCAGTCAAAAAAATCAAACAAACATGATAAAGCTGACAAAATTATATAATCAAACTTTTGATAAACTGAAGCAATATCTGTCAATAAAGAAAAGGAAGATTTGTCTTACACAACAGCATACATGGACCCATGGATATATTCATCGGACTTTGGGTTATCCATCCACAAACACAGTCCCCATGGCTCTAGAATGGGAAAAAAGAATCACAGTGGTTAGAATATGCTAGACCCAATATATAATTCCTTTAAACAAAAATTAACCAACAATAATCATTTAAAACCAATTGAAGATTTTTTTGGAAAGCCAGTAACAAAAACATCATTTAAAATAAGGGATTTTGCAATAATGTTAAACTCAGTACCCAGCACCTGCCATCCAGGACCACCAAAGATCCCACAATTTGTATTGTCACACCTCAGCCAATTCATAAATAAATATTTATGCCAACTTGCAAATCAATTATCACAGAAACTATACAATATACAAGGATTATATCTAATATCAATGATCCCATTCATAAAAAACAAGAACTTATTTCCACACTTTCTAATCTGCGGCCAATCTCAATGAAGCCATTGGGGATAAAAATACTGAAAAAGGTGATAAAAGAAAAAATTGAACAATATATAATAACAATATCACAACACCAATATGCAAAAAAAGAGCTCATCTACAGGGCAAGCAGCACTGATATTTAAAACATTAATCAACTTTAAATATGCACTAATGGCAGTACAATTAGATTTTGAGAGTGCTTTCAATTCAGTGCCAATAAAAAACACTATTAAATCAATTTAAAAAAGCAGAGATATACAAATCAATATTATAATCAATAGCCAATTTGCTTCTAAATGGAGAAATACCCATCACACTCAATGGAAGATCCGCATTATCATTCTATCCTAGCCAATCAATCCCACAAGGGTCTCCGTTAAATACACTGCTATTCACTTTTTATTTAAACCCCTTACTAGAGCAAATCAAAAAAAAAATTCAAGGAATTCCAGTACCAAATACTAATACATACATTCCCTGCATAGCTTAAATGAATGATGTCACAGTATTTCTAAAATCAAAAAAGCAATTACATATAATACAGAAAATAATAGATTACCACAACAAAGTTCAAATTAAAAATCAACACTAATAAGTCAGCAGCTGGGTCAATATATACAGGAAAAACAGACACAAATTTATCAAGATAAACCCAGTAATTTTCTGGGTTTCTTTTTCCACTTGGGAATGAATTAGATGAGAAGATATATACAAAATAAACTTAAACCTGAAGCAAAAAGAATCATAGAATCACTCTCCAGATCCTATCTCTCAATCTATGCAAAACTATCTCTATTCAATCAACTTATAATGACCAAAATCACATAATATCTGCCAATAATTAACTTTACAAAACTATTCATAAAGTCAATTAACTCACTATTTAATAAGTTCTATGGAACAGAAAAGTGGTAGCAATCTCAATAAAACAACTAAACCAACCAACAAAATGGAATGGCCTTGGATTGCATGCAATACAGACATTCCACACAAAAAAGCAGTAAAGCTACTGATTGCCATATTTAGACATTTCCCAAACATAGAACAAATAATAGAAATCACACTCCCTGACTAACCCCCTCCCACAGATAACTATATAAATACATTACTGGTGAGTACCAACAACATTAAAAACAAAATAACACTTAAGAACCCCATTAAATATACTAATTGAAGAATTCAGAATGTTCTATCTCAGAACCAGAAAGATAATAATAGGTTAAACCACTAAATATCACATGATCACTATCTCATACTAGCACAATAATTGTTATAAACAATTCAAAATACAGCATTAGATCCTAAGATCTAGGTGCAGTGCTCTCAGATCCAAGGCTCCTCACTGATGAAGGCCACAAGCCAGAAACTAGTCTGGGGATATTGGATGAGTAGGCACTAGATAGGGATTTTATGCACAAGCCTTCTGGCATCCATTGATTGCTCTTGTTAGCACAAGATGGCACTACTATATGGAGAGTTTTGCTGTATTTTGAATTGTTTATAATAATAGGTTAATGGTACTGGAAATAGATAATAGCCAACTGCTCAAAAAATACAAAAGATGGTACCTAGAACCAAATTTTTTTGACATTATCATCAAATTAAATCTAAATGCATTACCAACAGCACATTTTAATCACTACAGAAGCTTCTACTTAAATGTTGATCCACTGTGTGCTTTGTGTCACAGGGAGGAAAAAACATAAGACCATTTGATGTGCTACTGTAGAGGTTTAGAGAAGGTTAGACAACAGGTTGAACAATATTAGAAAAAAAAAACCACATTTAAAAAAATGCTGGAAACATTCAGGCAAAACAAAATACCAACAATATGTGAAGCCACTTTCAGCATATATGCCTTATGGTGCACCAGGTGTGCTTTCACCTTAGGAAACAATCCAAGAAGACACCCTAACACATACCATAACAGCTTGAAAAAATTAAAAAAAGAGACAAACTTCTTGCACCACCAAGACATTCTTGCTGCCACTTGGTCTCTCTTTAAAATAAGAGTAGCTTTATAATGGATACAAGAACATATAACCTCACAATAAATGGAAAGCTAAAACCAACTTATAATAAGAACTGAAATATTAAAGTTATAACAGTTACTAAAGACTCTAATGGTAAAACAAATAGTTTTCTTTTTGTATTTTAATAATGTACTCTCATATATTATGATTAATAAGATGTACAACCTGATATAATGTAATCAATTGTTGCCTAATAAAGTTTGTTTTGAAACATCATCATCATCATGATCATCATCATCATCATCATCATCATCATAATAATAATAATAATAATAATAATAATAATAATAATAATAATAATAATAATAATAATAATAATAATAATAATAATAATAATAATAATAATAATAATAATAATAATAATAATAATAATAATAATAATAATAATAATAATAATAATAATAATACCCATTAGTAAATGGATATGGCTATTTCAACTCCAACAGAATAAAAAATATAAAAAAATACTCTAAGAATGAGTTTTGTGATAATATATAAACCAATCTGTGAACCACAAAGACATTCTCATATAGAACATATGGATCCATTTTCTGTTTATTTAATATTTTGCAATGCTAACTTTTACTATCTTCAGCAGAAAACTTTTCTTTCTGAAATACTTCAACACCATGTCAAATTGTATCTCTCCATTGTATTCTATTTTCTGCCACATCTCACCACTAAAACACTTGACATTGCATTGCTTTAGAATGTCTTTGATGTGATCCCATATCATAGATTAGGTACACTTCTCCCATAAAAACTATGCTCAGGTTCCCCATAAAACATCCTTTTAGGAAGTCTTCCATTGTGTATTTGTTTTACATATCCAATCCAACCGAAATGTGATTTTACAAGAGTGGACCCAATAGTATCTCATTCCTCAAGCTGACAAACATATTGATTGGTTTTACGATCTTGCCATGATATTTTTCTCAATTTTCTGGAGAATTCTTAAATAAAAATACTTTATATTATATAATTTTATTAATAAACAATACTGTACTTTAAAACAGTGAACATTCTTGATACCAAACATTAGAAAATCAAATCAATACATTGTAATTTTGTCGAATAAAGAAGTTTTTAAGTTTGTATGTTCAAATTACTGTTAGTTTACCTGTATTCTTGAAGCTAAATGTTATATATATATATATATATAATGTTTTCACAGTTATATGATGTAGATAATGCAATGTTTTGGGTACGAACCGTGCATTATTTTGCATTATAATCTGATATTTTGACAGACAATACAAAAATACTTGCAAATTTGGAACAATATGATTTAGAAACCATGAGAGAGTCAAATGAAATATTAAAAAGACCTACTGGTTTAAATAGGGCTGATGAAGCACAATGTATTCCAGCTATGTGGAAACCTCTCATTTTATCTAATATTAACTTGAAACTAATAGGTGAAAAAACTGAGGGAAATAAACATTTTGATAAGCCTCATAGTGTGAATGCTGAACTATTTCAAGTTGAATCTCAATTCTCATCTCATAGTGAGTCACTGTGCTCTTTGAGATCTAACGAGATTGTTCTGTCGAAAGTTAACCTTGATAATGGTGGTTGCTAGTCTGTCGAAATATCAGATTGTAATGCAAAATAATACACAATTGTACCCAAAAACATTGTATTATATATATTGCAATAATAGATTATTTCTAATATCTTTTCTCAGGCTCATCTTTTCTATTATCTTTCATTTTTAATTATTTACAATTATGCAAATAAAATATTTTATGAAAAACAGGAAATATGGAGTTAAGGTATCAATTTTGTGATTTCCGTATGTAACGGTTTTTTTTTTTTAATTTTATAACTGATGTCTTGATAAGACTGCTTACCACCGAAAATGCAAATAGCTTATATTTTTTATTTATTTATAGGTAACTGATGAGTGTTAATTCAGCACAAAATGTATCTTGGGGCATTTGGATGTCTTTATTCTTGAGTGTTAAGAATGGATGACACATGGAAAAAAAGAAATACAGTTGAATTACTCCATGAGTGCGTGTTTAATTAAAAAAACATATATTATTCTTTCACTGGAGCTTGAAATTTATATCTGGGCTAGGGATTATATCTAGTTTAATAAATGATTAGTAATAATCACTAATGTATTTATCGAAAGTATATCATGTCACCGCTCTGGGTAGAGTAAATAGTTTTGTCTGTTTTTGAAGCCATTAGTATTTCCTGTTTCCATTACATTTTTTGTGTTGAAGTTTTCTTTTTTTAAATAAATTATTTTTAAAGACATCATTTTTTAGGGTTTGAACTAAAAGTACTATATTTCGATTCAATATCAAACGAATGCAGAACTTGGATAAATATTCCAATGTTGACTCAGCGCTTCGTCCTTTCAATATTCACCGAATAAATATTACAGACTCTGGATCTCAAAATATTGAGATCAATACCTATTTCCATGGCAACACAACTCAAACTATTTATAAATTTCTAGCAATAACTCATTCGATTATTATTAACACTTTAATCTTATTATTGTTGTTTATTTTTAAAATATTTTTTTAAATATTTTTCAATTGTGTTTTTTTTTTTTAATTTTTATTTAAATAATATTTTTAAAGTCGTTCTGATAAAATTGAAATTGTACACAAAAGTTGACCTAACAGTAGGAGATAAAAAATAAATTCCAGTATTTTTGTTTTTATCGTTCCATTTTTGAATTCACAATAACTCCGTATTATATGTTTAGATTTTTTATTTTTTTAAAAAACTTTACATTTGATAAATGACGCTGCTTTCATAACATCCATCACAGGTTAGGAAAAAACTATTAAAAAATAATAACTCTTATGCATATATTTAAGACTTACTTCTATCACAAATGTTTAAAACATATGAAGAAATGATTCTGAGGGTGACAACGATCCCTATGATACATTTCACGACCTAAAACATCACATGATCACTATTTCCTATGTTTACACATGCAGTTAATATAATACCAAACTCTTCATACAGTACGGCCACTCAATGCAAGCCATAGTAATCAATGGCTAGTAGAAAATTTGGGCATAAAATAATTATCTAGTATCTATTCATTCAATATCCCCTCAATGATTTTCTAGGTTCTGGCTCTAATCAGTGAGTAGCCTTGGATCTGAGAGTGCCTAGATCCTAGAATCCAATGCAACCCTTCAGTAACCAACTTTTACATATTTAATCATCAATAAAGCAAGTCATATATAGTGTGACATTGCTTTTATGGGCTTGTATTTACAAAAATGTAATACAGAGAGCATACCAATAGCTCAAACAAGCTCTTAATTAATAAATGCAGTAAGAGAAAATATTTAAAATATCTATCTAAAATATTCTTATCCCCAGACCAATTGGTTTCAAGCTTATGGATCACCTCAGTGAGGAGCTAGAACATTCAGACACCAGACTCTAAAATATTAACTCAAAACCCAGCACTTATTTAATACATAATATTTAAGTAGAAACTCTGAAATTTTAGTACCTATAAATCTTTGAGGCTAGATGAAAACACAGCAATGTTTTCAATATAAGCTAGTCAAAAAGATGTGAACCTGCTGGGTAGCTACACATTTTGGTGTCTTTGGTTTTTTAATAACCCTAGTCACCATATCCCTGTGACCAGGATTGGTTTAAAACCATTATACATCACATAATTACTATTTCTTATGTTTACACAAGCTATTAATAGAGTAGTAAACTCTCCATACAGTACTGCCACTAAGTGCAAGCCATAGTAGTCAATGGATGCTAGGATTGTGCATAAAATCCCTAGCTAGAAACTAGTCTGTGGATATTGGATGAGTAAGCACAAGATAAGGATTTATGCACAAACCTTCGAACATTCATTAATTACTATGGCTTGTACTGGGTGGCACTACTGTATGGAGAGTGTAATGATTGTTTTAGGAGGATTGCTGAGGGTTATAGTGATGAATATTGGGATAGAAGAATAGATGCATTAATAAAAAGTAGGAAGCTGGAAAAATGGAGAACTAGTATGGAGAGTGAAAAGAGTTTAAATATAGATATAGAAGTAAACAGAATGTTGAATGTGAGTTAAATTATGATGATAGAAAGGAAAGTAGTTTACTGTTTAAGGGAACAAGGACATAAATGGAAAAATGTGAGTGATTTAGTTTGCAAGTTGTGTAAGGAAGGCATAGAAAATATTAGGCATCTATTAATTGAATGTTAATAACTGCAAGCAGAAAAACTACAAATAATGAAGTAGTGGAAGAATAAATACAAAGAAAGTAATTATACAGAAAGTGGATTCTTGTTTTTTATGCTGGGTTTGGAAAAAGATGAGGGATCTAGATATAAATGCTATATAGAGGACAAATATACTGTGGAAATGGGATAGAGCAGGATGGAGAAGAATATGGATAAGGATGGAGAATGAAAAAAGAAGGGAAGGTGGCTAGCAGGTTTCTCTGGGAATAGTTGTTGAGAAATTCCTGACTCTGATAAAGAAGAAGCCACATCATATCACATAATCTATGATACATTTCATGCTGAATTAGTGCTCTTCTGGTAGCCCGCATCACAATTTCTTATACATGTCATCATTTGTTCAGTACTTATCAAGACAAAATTATTACACTCTAATTTGTATTATATTTTTTGTATTTACAATGTTTAATTAAAAAAATAGATATATTAATCATATTTAAAGTTTATATTTGGTATAGTTTAGTAAAAGATTAGTAATAATTATTAATGTATTTATCTGATTTTGTATCCAAATTGCAAGTGCTTAAAGTTATAAACTTACACGTCAAAGAGTAATAATGCTGAATAAATGATGACGTCATATGTAAAAAGGATGTGATTTCGGCAGGTGAAGTGTTTCGGTATAAAATGCATTTTGGGGGATTTATTTATATGTTTCCAAAACGCATGGTTTATTGACATTTTAACTATATCTAAAAAACGCATTGCACTTGGAGAAAGATAGAACGAGACTAATAGTATGATGTGTTTATGCTTGATTAATAAACATATCATTGAGATTTAAATTTTATATTTGGACTAGAGATAATCTATAATATAATAAACGGTAGATAACAATCATTAATATGTTTGTCTGAAGCAAGTGGTGTTATAGATATCAGTGAAGGAAGTTTCTGTAAATCAAAATACTGAACAAATTATAAAGACTCCTATAAGAGAATATTATCTGGCCAACTGAAGAGTGTTTGTTCAGTATGAAATGCTTCCTGTAAACTGTTTATCTTTTTTAATGCCTTCTTTATTTATATAATCCATGAATATGAGAAGAAATACATATTTTAAATATATCTTTAAAAATATATTTCACATGGAAAAATAGAGATGAAAATAGATTAATTAATGTTTTATGTCCAATTAAAAACAGCTATATTGTGAGAGATAATCTCTACTTTAATAAATGATTATTAATGATCTTTAATATATACATCTGAAGGGAATAGTGGCAAAGTATGAATGCAAAAAGTTTGATAGTTATCAGTCAACTTGAAATAATATCTTTTTATATCTATTTTTTTCAAAAATGCTTTAAACATTTACCAAAAACAATAACATGAAATTTAAAGTTCTATTAAAAATATTTAATGAATCATGAATCTATAACCCTATAATTTTTGTATGACCCCAATAATAGTGCCAGTTTTTGAATAAAGATGACTAGTATTGACAAAGAGCATGACAAATCACAATAATACCCTGATAGGCCCAAGTCTAGTTCAGTTAAAAAAATATTCAACTGAATTAGGAGCTTGTGAGATGACAGGCTGCTCTTTAATTCAGTTCAGTATTTGTGTGCTGATTTATTTAACTAAGGGTATGTACTTCACTTGATGGATGGAATAAAGTGCAATACTTTTAAGGAGAAATATTGAAATGCTTGATGATTTAGCAATGCTTAACACAATGCCATGTGTAGTAAACAAATGCTAACTTATTGGTTAAATATTCCTGGATCTGAAAATCAGCTTATCATTTCAAAAACAGAACTACCATATGATTTCCTAACTATTTACAACAAAGCCACTGTATATTCTGCATCAATTTCATCATCCTTTTCAACCATTATCACTTTACTACAGGATAAAGATCTCATCAAGTTTAATCTATTTTTTCCAATCTCTGTTCTGTACATCACACCAGTAAAATGTCTTATTTCATTCATCCATCCCATATGTAGTCTTTTGCTAGGTCTTTAACAATATCTTGCAATCCAGTTTTAAGATTTCAACAGGTCATTTATTATCATATCTTCTAGCAATATGTCTAGCCCAGTTTCATTTAGTCTCTTCATTTTTTTAATGATGTCAATATTACATGTTTGTTCTCAACATACATGTATTTCATTTATGAACACTTTGTTATTCTATACTTTACTGAGTGGTTCAGTTGTATATCTGTTAAGTATGCAAATTTCAGTTTCATAAGTAAGAACTGGTAAAACACATTTATTAAAAGCCTTTTCTTTCAAAGACATAATCTTATTTCTTTTTAATCTTATTTCTATTAAAATCACTCCAGCCAAGTCTAATTCTACAACTAATTTTACACGTATTACTTCACTTATATACTATTCAAAAAATGTAAAGAATAAAAAAAATATATTAACATTTGTAAATTTAATAAATTTTACAATATGCCAGCAGCCATTTTTCCATCTCAGAGCACTATAAACAATTAAGCTTATTAATAATATTTTGATTTATGCTGAAAGTACATATTGCTCAACTTACTTTATCATTTTCAAATTTAATATGGTGCAGTATTTCAGATGATAAAATGTTTTCTAACGACAAAGTTAAAAGTTTGATAAAATTTCAAAAGATTCAAAAAGTATATGCAAAATGAAAGTTATCAATTTAGTAGTGCCAGAAAAAAGAATTGTAAAAATTATTGTATTGTATCAAAAAATGAACTTAACTGAAAATATGAAGTAGATATTAGCAAGTAAAGATGAATTTATGGATCACAAAATTGATGCAGGCTTAAAAACACCAACCAACTAGAAAGCTGTAATCTGCTGATAATAAGACTAATATCATGGTTTCATAGGGGGAAAAGTTATTCATAAAAATTATATCAACAAGACTGTATTTAATTGGATGAAAGATTGACACTTTAATCTCCATTTTATTTAAAAAATAAAGATACAGAAAGTTTATTTGTTGAGTGAATGAGACAAACATAGTTAATAAGAATGTAAATGTGCTCTTTCAATGTATTATTAATGTTTTATTTTTTATTTTTGTTTACACTATATTTTTAATTTACATATTTATAATGTATACCTAATAAAACATGTTTTATATGTATATACAAATAAAAGATCCTTTAATTAAAAATATTGTAATAATAATAAAAATAATAAATATAATTGTAATTAACTATTAAATACAGTCTTTCAATCCCAGAAATACTTTTAGTTAATTCCTTATCTCTTCTTAACTGCAGTTAAATTCAAAAAAACATAACAGAAGCAAACATCATCAACTCAAATCCCATGAATCCTACATTTTAATGTCAGCATCTTGTCTATTAATTATATTCATTTTATTTGTATTTATTAAAATTGCCTCTTTAATATTTCTTTTATTATGGTTTCTCTCTTCATGAAGAATCTTAGCACTTTCAATATCAAACTTAAATTTATATTTAATGGCAGCTGATGAGAGTTAGGAATTAAACGAAACTATATCTGAGGATTGAAAGACTGTATATAATTGTTAATTATCATTATATTTATTATTTTGATTGTTATTATATATATGTATGTGTGTTCTTGAAAATACTGTGCTTTTGCAATTCTATAAAAAATCCACATTCTAATATAATTAAAGTTTATCAAAAAAATATGAACCATTGTGTACAATTTATGATGTATGTGAGGGGACTGAAAACAAAATATAGTGAATTTTCATGCTCCATTTCATTTAGTTAATTAATGGGAAATTTTGGCTAAGTTTTAGTACTAAAAGATAATTAAAATTTGACAAGTTGTGTTTTATTGTGACATTTTACAAATATTCTTTCATTAGTTTTGGTACGTAAATCAGGCAAAACTCTCCATACAGTAGTGATCATGTGATGTTTAGTTTTGGTATATGGTAGAGGAATAGACTCTAGAACTCAAGGTTCATGAATCTTGGGTCAATGTGTCATTTCTGATGCATAAAACTTCTCATGAACTCACAAGTCACTTAATGTTTGATAATTATTATTAATAAAAAAAAGATTATTTTTTAGTAATTATTTATATAATTCAAAGCTGTCTAAATGTAAAGGGAACATGGATATTCGTTCTTAATAGTTTGGTTAAATTTGTCAATCCAACCACCCACCCCCCTCTCGGTCATTTCTTACTTATTCAAGTTTCTGATATATGTTAAAACTGGATTCAACCCAAAACTGTTATATACTTTTTTAATTCATTCATTTCACTTTCAAAATACAATGTTATTTTCTTTATTAAAGGTCTATTTAGCTATTTAAACCTATATTCCGTTTTTTAGAATTTATTAACTTGCTTGTAATTATTTAAAATTGTATATCTGTTATTATTAAACTAGCAATCAGTTTTCTGTTCATATTACTTATTAATTAATATTTGGAATTAGAAAATATATTTTATAGTTTTTTTAATTAGTAGAAGACTCTGATTTATTTTAAAAAGGTAAATTTATTATATAATCCACTTTTACTTAACACATACTGCTATTTAACTTTTGTTACCTTTTTATGTTTCATCAATTTTACTTTCTTTTTTAAAGAGTTAATCCTAAGAATATGATATTTGTGCGTCCATGTTGGAAATTCTCTTTCATTTGTTCATGCTGAGTAATTAATTGATTTTCTTCATTTACTTTCATGGTTTGACCTTCATAATAATTAGCACTTTGGAATTCAGTAAGAGCTTTGAAGATACTATTGGAAATTGGAGTAGATTGATTTAAGAGTTCATCTTTGGCTCTTTGATTTATTCAAACTTGAACTAATTCGATTCCTTTTTTGCATAGCATATTCTATTTATTACCTCGTTTTTCTTTTATGTCAAGATACATAAATTAGAGTTATTACAGGCATGTAGTCTGCAAGTCAACATTGTTATACTTTTGAAATGTATTCATGCGAATCCTAATATGCATTATGCCTACTACATTGATAGACTTAGCATTGAAGAAAATAAACTAATTTTTAAAATGTACAGCAATGGTTGCCACTGCAAATCAGAATTTAATTGGCTGCTTTCATTTTTTTTTTACTTGAAATTAGATGATCAAACTATTAGTAGTGAGAAAATAATGACAAACTTATGTGTTCATTGTCTGATAAATTGCAACATGAAACTTATTGGACTAGACACTGCATTTGTTCATTACATTTCTCTTAGCAAAATAGCTAAATATATTGCTACGGAGTTAGTTAGTGCTTTAGTTCTTATCCTGAAAGGCATATTAGTGAATCCACAGTTGTGAATTTTCTAAATGCTTTCTAGTTTCATGGACATTTCAACAGATGTTCTTCCACTGGTAAAAACTTTTGATGTTGATATGACTCGTTTTGAAGAAATGTAACCTTCCACGTCTATCAGAAATACTCATCAAAATTCAAATAAGACTGGATCATGTTAGATGATCACATCATAAGAATTCTCCTGAGCTGTCTTGCCTTACTAATTTCATTCTACACAAGTCTGCTTAACCCTCTAAGTTACGTTACATTTTATACATATTTCAGTCACCCCACTCTCTGACCTCTAAATCTAGTTTTATTGCAGGAATGTTTACATATTCAAATACTTCATATTAAAAAACATATATTGAAAGTACTTTTTATTTGCAGTTTTATCATATAAATATTTTAAACCATAAAGCAATAGAAATTGTTGTTAATAAATACATTTTTAAAAAGTAGTAAAACAATTTAGAACACCATTGCTCATCTTGAAGTTGTTAGCAGAAACGGGAAAAAACAATAAAATAAATAACGAAATCCCTGAATAATTCCGGCAACGAGCAATAAAACCGAATATTATTTTAAACAAAAAAAAATCCTACAGATCACAAAATGGAATAATTCTCAAACTTTGATGTAGGTGCTCGAATAGCACATGTTGGCTTGAAAAAGTAACTAAATCTTTTATTTAACTTCACGCTTAATCATATTTAAATTAATTTGTTTTATTTTAAAGTTATATACTTGTATGTTGATTATTTTTAAAAGTACGGTAACTTTACCCAAAACATAAAATATTTACATACGATAAAATAATATTTACTGAGGCGAAGTTAATAACAGAGAAAATAAAAGATTAAATCAAGTTACAAGATAAGAACTCCTAACTTAAATTCAACATTAATTTGAATAAACAACGACAATGCAAGTTTTAGATCAAATTAAACAATTATTTATATATATATTTGGTGACTATGCTTTTAGAATAATAGAAATCATTAAACGAAGCATTCGATTTAAATAGTCGGTGATATTTTTTATGGTAAAAAATATTAAACTTGTTTACACTTTGTAATTATTTGTTACAATAAAGTTTAAAATTACAAACTGAATACAGGTCATATAGCCTTTAATCTTGGGAAATATTACTTTAAATTTTTAGAGATGTTATTTCTATTCATGTTTATTGTAAATATGTTTTTATTAATTGTTTTGAAATTTATAAACTGTGATGTTTCCATGTCAAACATTTGATATTAATTGATTTACAACTCCCGAACTAACGGTAATAAATAAAACCAACAACAATATGCATACCTATATGTTTCCATGAACAAGTTATCTTCACTCTGCTATGTAGTTTGAGTAATCAATCAATCAATGAGCACCAAATGGGGTAGGGCTACAAAATCCCAATTTAACTTTTCTAGTTATTACCTTCAACAATGAAGACAAGAATTTAGTGCTGTGAGATGCATATGTGATTAGTTCCAGCTTTGAATTCTCATCTTTATTGACAAAGATATTAGTCTTCCTGAATATTGGAGGACTTTTGCTTTTACAACATACCATCTAGTGTTCATTAATTATTCAAGCTTACAGTAGATGTCTCTAGAGTAGAGTGGAAATAACTACTCCTATTGATTAAAAAAACTGAAAATGTACAACTAGCTTATATGGTTTCCAAATGAAGAAAACACTGTTAGCTATTTGTAATATTATTATAATTTAAAATTATTATTATGTTACTAGATTGATGTTTTATTATTAATTATTCTGGATAATTCTAATTGACTATATACATATCATCAGTTTCAGCCATTATCAATATGCAGCAGGATGACAATCTCTCCAAGTTCAATCCATCTTCTCCAATCTCTAGATTCTGTTCTCCACATCATCCCAGCATAATTCCTTATTTCATCCATCCAGCTCACATGTGGTCTCTTTCTAGATCTTTTACAATTTTTTAGAATCCAGTTTAAAATTTTAACTGTCCATCTATTATCCTCTTTTCTAGCAATACGCCCAACATCATTTCAGTCTCTTAATATACATGAATAAAAATTGTGATTTTATTTTATTATTTTCTTTGCTTTCTTTTTAAGTTTAGTCTATGTTATCTACCATGGAAAATGTTTTTAGTTAATATTTGTTTTTAAGTTTTGCTAACACATTACTAACTCAGTAGTTATTTTTCTTTTTTCGGAATGTGATAAATTTGAGTGAATGTCATATTCCTCTAAAAAATATTTAGTTCTAAAATTTATAAGCTAAAAATTGTGGGAAAAATGGGTAAGTATTTGTAACTAGCTTTTTTATGTATTGGTTATTAAAGTAAAATGCTTATAGTTCATCATATAAATGATGTTTATTATGTTTTTTATTACATTCCAATAAATTAAGCATATTGATTTTATGGTAATAAAACCATAAATGTTTACACTGTTTTCTGGACTAAACATATCATTTATGAACTTACAAGTATAAATTATGAATTAAATGATAATGAGAATAAAGCTGTATATCGATATTAGAAAAATTTATTATAGTCCATTTATTTAATATATATATATATATGAAAATTTCATAATGCATATAATTAGCTTATAAGTTTAGCTGTTTGAAATCCAGACTTTATATTTAATTACAGAGGGCGTTGTTGAAATATCTTAACATCGTGAAGGTGGATTTGAGTGTTTATATATAAAAATAAAATGTCCATTAATTAAAAACTATTGTAATGTAAATAAAAATAATAAATATAATGATAATTAACTATTATATATAAACTCTCAAACTGCAGCAGTATTTTCAGTTATTTCCTTAACCATCCCCAACTGTTGTTAATTTCTATAAGTAAAATGTCCATTAATTAAAAAATTATTATAATAACAATAAAAATTAGGCAGTTGACGAGGTTAAAGAATTAACTGAAAGTACTGCTGTGGATTAAGAGATTGTATATAATAGTTAATTATTCATTAGATTTATTATTTTTATTGTTATATATATAATATTCAAACCCATATATATATAAGTTATTTTATAGAAGCTATATCTTGTACTCTTTATCAACTATATAACATTGAATAATTAAAACAAGACATCTGTTCATAACATCCATAATTCAATTCAGTTCAGTTCTCCCACAATTCTGTTACTTTAATGTTTGATGATTGCCATTCATTAACATTTTACAATTTCTTGAAATTAATATAACCTCTTGGCAACATTCAGTTTGTATAATTTTTATATTTTTATAATCAAATTTAAATCCGTATTTACAACAGATGATGGAGGTTTATTTTTATCTTTTCCTGATTGTCTCTCTTTTTGAACTCTTTTATATAAAAGCATATGTTCTTTTATTCTCTTTTCTAATGTAGATTTAGATTCTCTGATATATTGTAAACCACATTTACATATTGTAACGGTCAGAAACGTGTGATTCGTTAACATAGTGCAGAATTCGACCACCACACAGAACTGCAGCACCATCTAGGTAGCAAAGCCACCAGTAGTACTGAGTTTGAACATAGTTTATCGGTTCCACAATACAATCTATGAAACAATGCATCTGATGCTACACTAGTAAATATTTCTTTAGGCATGGGGGTCAGAGAGATGCAAGAGAATCAAGAATTTTATTTTGAGTTAGCCAATAATAACACTAATATTAAACATTTATATTTTACAGAATTGAGGAAATATTATATTGAATGGGTATTGAATAAATAAAGATGTAATGGCAGATGTATAGTTTGAAATTATTTAAAACATTTTATACGAAATCATCTAATTAATAATATTTTATTATACTGTATTTAAAATCACAGTAGCTGTATTTCTGATACTGTTATACTTTACAAAGATATACATTTATTTATTTAAAATATTTTATACAAAATCATTTAACCAATAATATTTTATTATATTTAAAACCTCAGTAGCAGTATTTCCGATACTGTTTATTTGGGTGATGTAATCTAGCTACCTAAATTCTCAAGCAAGTATTTCACAAGCATGCCTTTGGGATTTATATCTTTGCAATGCAAGCGTCTAAAGTAGAATTAGTAATAGTAATGGCGGACACATATTCATTTAATTAAAGGAGATATTTACTAATTATTGTGGACAGACATTTATTTGAGAGTGAATTATGTCACTAATGCAGAGATGGAGTTATATATTGAATAATAGAATTAATAAGAAGAAACATGTGGTACATCTAGAGAGGCAATATGAGAGTGGCAGTATATTGAGACTGCGAAGCCATGAATGAGTTTATAACAATGGGCTGGCATTTGCCATAGGCCCAAAGAGAAAAAGTGTCACATAAGCATAACCAGGGGCAAGTGGTTCATGCCACAATTACTTCCTGGCTGCGTGACAGTCGTCAAGTCCTATGGGGACATTTATTTGTCCACTTGTGTAGAACGACTGGGATTAATTTCAATCCTATAGAATCCGAAATATCCAAGGCTTATAATAGGTCATCGCATCTCCAAAACATAACACATGTATAATATACAGACTATTCTGTTAAGATTTAAATATATTTTATAACTCAGCCCTACATCATCAACATTTAATAAAAAATGTTCTTGACTCTCAAAGAAATGTGATTTACAGAATTATTACTTAAAAACTTAATAAAATATAAAACAATAGGTAAGCTGGGTGAGTATTAATAACTAATATGTCAGCCATTTGCTAAGTAGTAGACCCCTGCATTACAATCATTGAAGCACTGAATGCATGTTGATTTATATGAAAATATTAAGTAATTTATAGAAGTAAATATTAATTAGGATTTGCAAGACATGCATCCACTGTTTCAAGCAATCATGGATTTGCATTTAGAAAATTAGGGAAGATTTCTGAGCTGACCAGCCAACAGAAGGATATAACGAAATATATTAATAAGATGATGGACAAGATGGCAACCGTTTTGATTAAAATCTATATTTAAATTTGGCGAGGTCCGGTCGGAAATCTTATAAGCATGCTATAATTATATAATAAGAATGTAAAATTTAGAAATACATATCCAAGAAAAGATAGAAGTAGGTAAGCTAGATTAATAAAGAAATTTATATAATCAGTTAATCATTAAATTTATAGTTTTACAATTTAGAGTTCACAAGTTATATAGAGAATGAGCTATAGTGTGATTATAAAGTAGAGTACTCTAGAGCTTGGGTATAGGTACCTGTTTTATGAGAAGTTTTCAGATTCAGTAGCAAATTGTTCATGATTTCAGAAGTAGCAGTTCTTTCCAGCATTTATATTATTCATTGATTTTAAAAGCAGCAGCTTTCTAATTGTTTGGCAGCAGATCTTCTTGGTTGATTTTGTGGAGGGCATATGTGAAGGTTCACGGCATATGATAGACCATCTCCGGAAGGAGAATAGTCTGGGTGCTTTCTACTCACACATACTGTGGTAGGTAACTTAATTTAAGCTTTGGAGACTCTCAACTGATCGAGAGCACAGCTAAAGTTTAACTGAAAGTTCTTAGAAAGTTCAAAATGTCCTCCTTTCTTCATCTTATCTTTTTACTTTTGTTTGATTTTATTTTTGGATCCACTCATTTGCCCCGAGGATAATCAATACATTCTTATAAGTTTAATTTATATAGAAAGCTGCATTTCTATTGTTCACATTTATTTTTACTATTACATTTTGTAATTAAAGATTTTAGGGGATTTTTCTTTTTAATTAATCTATTATCTCTCACTGACCGTTACTTTCAAATTTTAAATACAAAAGAGAATATACAATGATTTTTATTTTTACTTAAATTACAATTAGATTTCTAAAATTATTATTAAATATGAAATTTAAACACAGCAATAAATAACGAACTTTATAATTTAAAATAAATTGTTAAAATTATATATTTTATATAACTAAAAGAGAAATACAAACTATATCATTTACTTTTATTTATTGCTGTAAATTTATTATCAAAATGTGTGTGTTTAAGGTGAATTTTACATATACTCTGACATTTTTAATATTGCTTCACACACAATTCAATAAAAAAAAGTTTAAATTTGGGTAGGATAGGGTAGTGGATGAGAGACGATAGAAAAGGTGAAACTTAAGATTCGAATGTGAATCTTACTGTTTCAATATTAATTTATATATAATACAATTTTGATTAAACCTTAGTTCAGTTCTACCACAATTCTATTACTTTAATGTTAGATGATTGCCATTGATTAACATTTTACGATTTCTTGAAATTAATATAATTTCTTGGCAACATTCAGTTTGTATAATTTTTATATTTTTATAATCAAATTTAAATTCGTATTTACCACAGATGATGAGGGTTTATTTTTATCTATCCCTGATTATCTCTCTTTTTGAACCCTTTTATATAAAAGCATATGTTCTTTTATTCTCTTTTCTAATGTAAATTTAGATTCTCTGATATATTGTAAGCCACATTTACATATTAATTTATATATAATACAATTTTGATTAAACCTTGAATTTTGGTTTTAGAATTATTAATTAATCTATTTGTATTATGGGTCGAGAAAAAAGCAATTTGACACAAACCATTATAAATTCTCTACATAAACCTAATATGATCATTTGATACAAATGGTATTCCAATCCATTTCACTTTGATATTATTTTTAGTTTTATTATATTGTTGAGTTTTTTTTTATTTTTTAATAGTATTAGTTACAGCATTTTTATTATAACCAATTTTCAACAAATTATTAACAAATAAATGTTCATTTTTTTATTTTATCACTAGAATATTTGCATAATTTTTCATTTTGAAATAAGAATGACTTTAATCCAGACAACTTATCACTTATAGACTTAAGTTTAGAGCATACATTCTACAGACACCAACTCTTACAGACCATGCTTAAATCAGGGCTTGAGTCTATTGTGTGGCTGATATAATAAAATATTCAATTGTACAAATCTATTTAATACACCATAGGAATAAGTTTTCAGTGTTTTATAATAATAGTTTTACATTTATAAATCATATTTGTCTAATTGTAGATGGTTAAAAATGAGATACTGTCTTTCTCCTGCAATGGGTTAAAATAGATTTGTACAATTGAATATTTGATTATAATATCAGGCACACAATAGATTCAAGTCCTGATTTAAGCATGGTCTTAAGAGTTGGTGTATATAGAATGTATGCTCTAAACTTAAGTGATTCACTTAAGTTTTTTAAATTCTTACCAGTGGGAGAATGTGCAAAGATTTATAATATTTAAGAAATAGTGCATGATCAGAGATTGACTTCTGTTTGAATAATTTTATGAATTATAGGTTCATTTGATTTATATCGAATAAATCCTCTAGTTTCAATTGGTTTTATTGTCATAAAATAATTCATATTGTATTTATTATGTATAAGTTTAGAATTCAAAAATTTTATCTGATTTTATTCATTAAATAAATTAATTATTATATCATGTTTTCCACAAATAAACACATCACTGACATATCTATGATATATTCAAATTTTTTGATATTTCAATTGCTTTAAGATTTTATTTTCATAAGTTGATATAACAAAATTACAAATTCGAGCCACAGCAGGAAGTCCCATTGGCCAACCATAACTCATTTTATAATATTCATTATTAAAATTAACATAAATATTTTTATCTATAAACAGCAATACTTTTATAATAAAATTTATAATATCAGACTTTATATTTTTTGAAACAAGAGCATTATAAATAACATTAATTGCCTCTATTCTATCTATTGATCCATACATTTCGTTTATATCGAAAGTACAAATTGTTCAAGTTTTAATCAAAATTGTATTACATATAAATTAATATGTAAATGTGGCTTACAATATATTGGTGAACCTAAATGTACATTAGAAAAAATGAGTAAAAGAACATATGCTTTTATATAAAAGAGTTCAAAAAGAGAGACAATCAGAAAAAGATGAAAATAAACCATCATATTATGTTATATTTGATCATAATAAAACTTGTAAATATGGTTTTAAATTTGATTATAAAAATATAAAAATTATACAAAGTGAATGTTGCCATAATAAACATAAAATAAAAGAAGTTATATTAATTTCAAGAAATCGTAAAATGTTAATGAATCAGCAATCATCAAATATTAAAATAACAGAATTGTGGAAAAACTGAACTGAATTGAATTATGGGTGTTATGAAAGGATGTCTCATTTTAATTATGCAACATTATATAGTTGACAAAGACTACAAGATATATATATAATCAAACGTACTTCTAATAAAATAATGTTAAATTTATGTGAATTTTACTGTAATTAATATATATGCAGATTTGAATATAACATATATTTTGGAAAGAATACAGACATCAAACTTAATTTATTACATATATAATACATGATAGTAGTTGACACCTAAAAATATCAAACAACACTAAAAATCTCAATCTGTTTGTTGTTAAGACAACTTTTTATTGAGATAAAGTTGATACTCACCTTTAATAATGGTTAATCTATTTATTGTCAGGATAACATTATTTATTGTGATAAAAATGGATGTCCACCTTTATCTATGACTTAATATGTTTATATAGATATGAAAGATTGACACTTGATTGAAAGAAATTCAAATCAATAATTCAAAGAAATTTAAATAAATCTTATTAAATAGACAAATATAATCTGTTTTGAAAGCAGATTAACAAATTATCAATTTTAATTTTCAAACTGCATTAAAATAATATATTACTTAGATAATACAGTTAACAATGTTCAAGGTTAAATTGGATTATAAATCACATAATCACCATTTCTTATGCTAACACATCTGTTATTAACTAAGGCAAAACTCTCCATACAGTAGTGCCACCCAGATTCTAAGATCTAGGTGCAGTGCTTTCAGATATGAAGCTCCACACCAATGAAGACCACAAGCCAGAAACTAGTCTGGGGATAGACACTAGATGGGGATTTTATGCACAAGCCTCTGACATCCATTGATTACTCTGGTTGGCACTGGGTGGCACTACTGTATGGAGAGTTTTGCCTTTGTTGGATTATAAATGTTAATTCATGAAAGCAATCCACACCTAAACAATTCCAAACACATATGTGAACTTATATGTCAGATTTGAACTTGCATATATCTGTTTGTTGTAAACATTAATATGATACTGATTTTTGATTGGATTCCAACAATCATAATTAGAAATTTTGGGCAGTTGTGTTTATTCAATGATATTGTAAAGATGATGCAAAATAAAAAAAGTAGTATATATATGAAATCATAGGTTATCTGCTAAAACTGTATTATATATAATAATTTAAAAATATAATAATTATAAAAAATGAACAGTAATGATATAGAAATTATACAGAAATACTTTTGATTACTTAAATTATAATCATTATCAAATGAATTTATGTGACAAGAAACAGATGTCATGTGATTTTCTTGATATAAATAAATGCTGGAAAATCACATGACATTTGTTTCTTGGCATAAGTTCAATTGGCAGTGATTACAATTTAAGTAATAAAAAGTACTTTGGACTAATATTTATACTATCATTAATTATTTTTACTGGTATTATAATTTAAGAATATATATATTATATTTGATGTTTTATATATATAATATTAACAAACAACTAATCAACATAGTGCTCAATCAACTAGAAGGACCACCTTTGCATGTTATTAATATTAATGCACCAGAATCTTTATCAAACTGTCAAAATTACTATTTACATATAGTACCTTTTATCTTATAAAGAGGTCACATCTTCCAAATGATATTAAGATTGAATCTCAAATCAATCCCAACTGTAAATCAAGCTCCTTTCATCATGGCCAAATGTTAAACTTCACATAGTAAAGGCAATTTCTATTCATTTTAAAACCTTTGTGAATTAATAATCTGTAGATGATTAAAAAATAATTAATCAATACAGCAATTATATTTAAACACCAGAGTAACCAACTTTCCAAATGCTAATATATCTACATGAAATATCTTTTATCAAACTGTGAAATGAACAAAAACTGACACTTAAATATCCCATCTCTAACCTTGTGAAGAGGATAAGTCAGACAAGTGATATTATTAAGTTTGAATACCTAATCAAACACAGATGTAAACATGACATCTCTTAATATATAATGCTTTAAAAATGACTATAAATTATCTTTATTTTATAAAGTTTAATGTTTAGTTATAATGTTTGTGCTTTCTTTAGATGTATGTTTTATTAGATGTTCAGCCTATATAATATTACTTTCATCAAAGTAGCAAAAAGACAGGGTCACATCTGACTACTGTCAAACCTAAGATCTTTGAGTATGCTGCTAAAGATGGTACAGTGAAGTATATATAATCTATGATTGCACCTATTTTCAACAAACCAGCTTAATATTCATTTATTACATCCAGGTGCAATTTGGATCAGTTAATCCACACTCAACCCTTCTTTTGGTTCTATTATTTCCAGAATTCAAACCCAGGGAAAATTTGCTCTTGACTCTTTTAGAGAGGATGCACCAATAAAAGCTTACTACTACTGTATCTCTATATAGGTTACAATTAGTATAATCTATACAGAAATCGACTAACAAAATTTCAATTTTATTATATAAGTATATTATATGTGTGTATGTTTGAGGCTATAGATTAATGAATGAATACTAAGAAGATTTAATAAAGTAAAAAGATTAAATTGATATTAATAAATTCATTAATATTTATGAAGAACAAGGCAAAATTAAGTTCAATATGTTTTAGCAATATATATTATAACGATCGAAATGAAAGTGAAGATCGAATCTAACCGCAAAAACAATATCTGCAACTACCAGGGCGCCATCTAGGCATTTGAGCCTAGAAAAATTTATAGAGTAGGCAGATACGCGCTGTTAAGATTCCACTTTATTTAAATATTCCAATCGTTAGCCCAAGTCACTAGCTCAGCGGAGATGCAGAGATAAGAATCTGTATCTTAATTTATATCTTAAATATCAATAAATAAGAGCCACTGCCAGAAATTAACACATAAAAATATTTATTTACGCACATATAAAATAACATTTAAATTTTGAGGAATAAGTTTAACATTTTAGATTTTTATATTAACTTTTAATTTTACATTTAACTAAGTTTCAATGAGTTTAATATTTTATTTAAATAGTCAAGTATGAATAGACTGCATCGATCTGCATTTGAAAAGAAAATATTCTTCCCTGATTTAACCTTAGGCAACAAATTTCACAACCAAACTGGCGCCAATCCATCTGATACATTCATGTATTCTATGTAGCATGATACGACAACACAAAATACTATACTGTCAGGAAAGTACATCTGATCAGTAAGTAGATTAGAGAAGACATGGTCTCTCCACCAACAGGAATGTGACATCTGTTGGCGAGTAGAATAATAAACAAAAAACTCCATAGGAATGGACTGCGGTCTTCTGCCGACTTACAAACCCATCCATAGGCAAACAGAAGGTGTGTGGCGTATATATGCAATCCTGCCTGAAGCAGATCTTATACTACATCTACTAATTACACAAATATATCCAATCCATTGAGCCAATTCAACTACGAAACGAATAACCTAAGATTACCCTCCCTTAATATAACTTTACAAAACTATATAGCCATTCACGCCCGACTTAAATTTAACATTTAAATACATTCGCACAGATTTGTTTAAAAATGTTGGGTATAGATCGGCTGCACAGATTCCACAGTGAAAACATTCCAAATTAAACACAACCGATCAAAATACAAAGTCAATCGATAATGTCAATTGCAACAGGGAATACACAAGGCCCCATGGCATTCATCGTAAGATGCCCACATTAACATCGTTGACCTATATATTCCAATCGACTGTGAAAACCACAACATAATCAACTGCTAACGAATCTATGCAATGTCTATACCCAACTTAAATGAAATGCATTTAATAATTTCTACAATAAATATTACTACAAATAAAAATAATAAAATGGAAATGATTTTAGCAAAACTTAACTATATAAATTTAAACAATCAATTATTAATTTGAAAATCAAATAAGAGTTCATTTTAAAATTTAAATTAGCTGAATCTTTAAAAAAAATCAATGACAAAAGTTCTTAATTACTTTTTTTTGTTTGTTGTTAATTTGTAAAGTTCATAGCTCACGGTAGAAGAGTCCAGGTTTCTGCTTTTAATTCCCATGATGCCTCCATTTGAAGATAATGTTCTGGAGATGGCAATAGCTGGTTCAAGGTATCACAGTCTTTTCATTTTTCCTTTTTAAATAGAGAGTGTGGTATGTGCGTCCTACCACCTCTCAAACACACAATGCTGGAACTGCCCGAAAAAACTGTATTTCCCTTTTTATATTATCCACACAGATTCAATCAACAAAATGTCACTAATCCATCATTTTCATTAGGGTCCGAGCCAAGGCTTAGTGCTTCCATTGGTCAAGCTAATTTCTTTTTATTTTCTTATCTATCTTTGATCAGATCATTTTAATTATACAAGAGCCCGAAGCTAGCTTGCTTTTCAAACAATTTATAAACAATCATTTCCATTTACAGATTACACTAATTAATACCTGTTTTTATTTTTAAATCTTGTACTTTTTTATAAAAAAAGTACGTTCAAATACTTATTTGTTTTTTTTTTTTTTAAAAAATATTTTTAAAGTTTGGCCTCTGTGCGAATGTATATACGTTTAACAAACATTTTAATTTTAGCGTTTAGTTTTTTACTTTTATTTGCGAACTTTTAAGTTTTTATTTTAAATTAATGTAACGACATATTTATATATCGTTACAATATATATATATTGTAACCGTTCGATTGTTGTCCCAACTATATAATATCACCAAAACATAAGTGCGCTAAGAATTGTAACCTCGATCACCGATCAATTCCCGCTGCACATTGTCAGCTATTAAGAGCTGTAACCAAAAGCATATCATGCCATCAATATTATGCACCAAAGACCACAACCAACATCTGGAGCAACTTACCACAGACCAAACTAATGATATAACATAAACTTTTTATGATTTAATTTGATCGCAGCCAGGGTGTACCGCGAAGACCTATCATAGTAGTATGATAAAATACATTAAACAAATTATAAGTATGTAATGTTATTATCTTTCAAACCTTAATTTGCGATTTTCATTGTATGAGACCCGATGGCCGACCATGTACAAGATGGCATAATTTGTGGAACTACATAAGATTATGAAATTTTAAACCATCTATATGATTTTTAATACAAATGCTAGTCCAGGTAAAGCTTTGCAATAAATAAACATAAATACTTGGGTTCTTTTTTTTATAGTTTACTATATCACTGAGACTCTTATTATACTGACAAATGACAATTTAAAAACGTTAAGTAAATATATTCAATCATGTCATTATTTGGTAAATCTGTTTACAGGTTTAATAATCAATTTATATTGTATACTAGAATCAACTACGCAAAGCTAAAATGATGGAAAAGGTAAATGGGATTTTATTGTACCTTACACATCATAAACTACCAAAGACGAAAAGCATCCAAATGTTTTCTCAAAATATCACTAAACTCTTATATCATGTTGACAATAGTATGTACTTCAATGTATGCTCTATCCAAGGTTTATGATTTCTGATTTTACGAATGACAAATAGCAACGGCACAGTAAGTTTAATTATAAATCAACGTTTATTTACAAATTTATGAATAATAAGTAATTAATTCTAATGTTATAATTAAAGACATAAATAAACAAATAAAATAAATAAATTATAATTCCATCGACTTTCTTCAATAACATATCATAGGTACGGTTTTTAAAAACCTAATCATACCTTATATTTCAATTTGATATAATAAATGTATTGAGGAAATTATACTAAATTCAACATCAACTCATGAAACATCTAATATCATTTCCAGATTCAATAAATCTATACCGTAAACTTATAATAATATAATAAATAATATTATATCTGTAGGATTTAGCTATAATGCAATCATTAAATAAAGTGAAAATTTAAACTTACATTCAGGTAAATAATAATAAACCAACAGTTAATTATTATGAGGTAACTTGAATAGAATGTCCTGCTACAATTTAATGATCTAACTTATAAATTATACTTACAAATAGAAGAAGATGATTTAGCAGAATAACTAAAATACTTTGCCCAACTTATATCTATGAAGTAAAACCATATTCCTGTGGATGCATTCATCTACACATAGGAATTAAATAACACTAAACGCTTTGTGGATTTATACACCATCATAAAGTAATAAGTATAATTACACAATTCCGCAGATTAACCACCAGCGCAGGAATGAGTGTAAAATACAAAAAATGGCAATTAAGTAATCTGCAGATTAACCACCGGCACAGATTAATGCCTTTTAACATTATAAAACAACATTACTATTTACTTCACATTAAAGTGCAAAATCATCCTCCTCAGTTATTCTGACCATTCAGAAAACACTAACATTTTAGCAAATGTGGGTTCTTGCATAATAAAATGTTACACTAATCAGGACAACTAATGTACTAACTTATCTTGCTTAAAATAAAACATATGTAATATAATATAAGTAATATTAGTATAGGAATAGAAATCTGGAAAGACTCACAAAATACCTCATGAAAAATTGATACATCTCATAAATTCATTTAGTACTTTTCAAGCTTTTTCACAAGCGCTATTCTCTTGAATAAGTATTTTATTCAACCCCTATTAATTTAAACTTAATAAAATATAACTTATGAACTTCACATGCAAGTTCATATAACGATAAAATTAAAGTAATGCATTATTCATCAAATACATAAAATCTAACAGGTGTGTGTGTGATATAAATTAAATGTATAGCATTTTATAGTTCAATACATGAATTCTAGCAGGTGTGTGTATCACAAATTAAATTGTATAGCATTTTATAACTACAAATATGATCCGTGAAATCCATGTACGATGTGTTGAACAATAAATATATGAAGTAATAGCTACAATTATAGTTGAATTCCATACATGTAATTTTATCCATTTGTATTAGTTATTATAAGCACTATTAGATTAACGATTTTGCGTGGCTCCATAAACATGAAACAATTCCAAACATGACATGCAGAGTTTAAATGAAAATGTTTTTTCATAAGTTATTAATTTCTACATTTTTCTATTAAAACTGTTCCACGTTTATCACATCCATGCTAATATTTATTTATCCACGCTTAAATCTAGGAATACTAATTATAGCAATTAATTTGATCATTCCAAACTGACGATAAAATTAGAAATTAGCTTTGATTAATTAATTGAAGACTGTTTTTATTATCCAAATGGTAAACAAATTAACTAGCAAATATATTACTGGCATTGCAAAGTTAAATATCAATCAATACTATATTTTTTATTAAAATTATAAATGGAAATATTAAACTATGTTAATAACTTTAACATTTTACTTTAATTTAAACTTCTTCTTTTTTAAAAAGCAAATTTTCATATTTATAAAACTTCTGTAATTAAAATACTTATTTAATTTTTCCAAATTGTAGAATAATAAATATTTTAAAACATACCAAAATCTTGCAATTAATTCTGCTTTTAAACTGGAAAGCTCCGACATATTTCAAATGTAATATTGGAAAATTATTATTAGCGATTTGATCCACCTGGCTAGCCGACTTGAACAGACTTTTAAATTTAGCAATTCATCTTATTATTAAATACCACTATGTTATTTTTACGTTTATAGAAAACTTTGTGGTAATCCGTTTACTTGTTAACTATTTTAAAATAAGCTTATCATATTACACCATTTGCCTTTTACCATTTTCTTTTCTTTCTGCCTCCAAAAGCAACACTATCAGACGATCTTTTTTTTAATTCGCGCTCCTTTCTTTCTTACATCGAAACGCATACGTAATTACTGTATTTATTTTTAATAATTAAATTTAGTTGAACAAATGGTTTTTTTTAATTCAATGGAAATAATTTTTAAGACCATTTAAACAAATAAAAATTATTATTATTTTTAATAATATTTTACCAAATTTAATGTGTTGTCAAAATTTTTAAAAAGTTAAACATTTTGATATGAATTAGTATATGGAAAGAAGCAATTTAAATTTATTAAAATAATATAGACAACAAGTAAGGCAAAATATTACCCATTCTTTCTAATAAATTATTTTGAATATAAGAGAGTAATCTGTTGAAAGTGCAAATCAAGCCAATCAAATCACCAAAAGAAGACAGAGAAAATTTTATACCAGTTACATCAATTATTATATTTTATACTAAAATATATGGTTACAATATATATATAATAATAAAAACTACCCCATATCTAAAATTAAACCAAACCAGCATAAAAATAATATTAAAACACAACCTAAAGTTTCACTGCTACAAGCAGACTTTTCAAGTGTAAAGAACTACAAAAACTGCACAATATATATAATATTAAAAACTACCCACAAATCCATTCACTTCTCATCCACCCTTAATATTAAAAGAACTCTTAAATAAGTTAATTGCTTCAGAATAATAAATTTTCAATAATAAAGACTCTGTAATTCTTCTTTTGATTTCATTTCTCTCAAAGAAGACAACCTTAGCTTCATCAAAATCAATAGTGTGGCCTGTATCTTTTTCATGGACATACAAAGCAGAACTAAGATATATATTTTTAACTCTACTTTTATGAACCTTTTATTCTTTCATTTAAACTCAAACTACTCTGACCTATGTAAACCTTCTTACAAAATAAACAAGGAATAAAATATACTACACCAGGAATAGTCTTTCTATCAAAAACTTCTTTTGTATTATTTAATAAATTATTCAATGTAACACCCCTTTTCCAAGAAATTTTCTTCTTTCCAAACAATTTACTATTTCTACACACAATTTTATAAGAAGACAATTTAAACGGCAAAGAAATAAAATCATATTTTTCTTTAACCTTTACATCCTTACAAATATTACTAAATTGATTCTACATCGGCTGATTTAGCTAGAGCTGAGATTTGTAATATTTTAAAAAAAGCTAAGCTTCCTAAAAATAATTTTTCAAAGAAAGAAAGACAAGCATTAAATAATATAAAATCGGACAAATCAATTGTTGTACTTCCAGCTGATAAAGGTAATGCCACACTTGTAATGGATCGTGACATTTACCATAACAAAATTTTAGATCAAACTATCAAAAAGAGATCATACTAAATGTTTGGAAAAAACAACAAAAGCTATTATTAATAAATCACCTATTGAAACAGAGATAAAAAATAAAATAATCCCTCGTGAAAAATCTTGTGTCTGTCCAAAATTTTATGGACTTCCAAAAATTCACAAACCAGATACCCTCTTCGTCCAATAGTAAGTGCAATAGGTTCTCCAACTCATATTTTAGCTAGATACTTATCGGATTTCATTAAACCTACAATCCCATCTATTAAATCATATATTAAAAACTCTTCATTTTATTTCTGTTTTAAAAAGTTTAAAAATTAATGCTAGTGACATTCTGGTCAGTTTTGATGTCGTGTCTTTGTTTACAAACATTCCAATTGATGAAGCTTTAAATATAATCTCACAACGTTGCAATTTACCAGACCATATTATTGCTTTGATTAAACATTGTCTCTTAAATACATATTTTGTATACAATGGACAGCATTACAGACAAGTTTTTGGTACTCCTATGGGCTCACCTATCTCAGGAGTAATAGCTGATTTATTCATGGAATATATAGAAACTCGTGCTTTAGAATCATCATCTTTAAAACCTCTCATTTGGCTCAGATACATAGATGACACTTTTGTCATATGGCAACATGGAAAAAATACATTAGATGATTTTTTCTTACATTTAAATAATATGCATCCTCATATTAAATTTACAATGGAGACAGAGTCTGATGGAAAACTCCCTTTTCTTGATGTTCTAGTCACCAGAACACCAAATAGTTTATCTTTTTCTATTTACAGAAAGGATACACACACAGACAGATATTTACATTTACATTCTCATCATCACCCAACTCAGATAGTTTCTGTAGCCAAAACTCTTTTAAATAGAGCAATTAACCTTTCAGATGACACACATCTGAAAGAAGAAATAAATCATATTAATAGTGTTTTATTAGCAAATAGTTATAATTACAAATTTATAAAAAAAGCCTTATTTCAAGCCCAAAATAGACAAAATAGGAAACAAAAAGATGATAAATCAGCTATTAGGATTTGTGTTCCATATGTAAAAGGAACTACAGACAGTATCGGACGTATATTAAAACGCTATAACATAGATACAGCATTTTCTGCTCATCAAAAGATCAGCAATATAATAACCAAGCCTAAGGATTCAATCCCTCTTGAATCTCATGGTGTCTATCAAATCTCATGTAAAAATTGTAAAGCTTCTTACATAGGTATGAGTAATCGTCGCATCAGTGTTAGGAGAGATGAGCATGCTAATGCAGTAAACAACACTCATCATCATCAGCACTCTCACTCCATACTATAGATTCAGGTCATAAAATAGATTTTTCTAGTACTAGGATCATATCCAGATGTGATAATCTCTACCAATGCAAAATCAGAGAAGCCATTGAGATACTTAAAAGGCCAGATTGTATCAATAAGCGAGATGATACGTGCAAACTTCCTCCTATTTGGAAAGATTTCTTTAAAAAACATTTTTAAATTTAACATTTTTGCTATTGGTGGGATTTTTAATGTTTTATTCAAACCAGTGATTGTAGCGCCTCTACAACCGTCTTTCTACCTTTTTATAACTCTGTGGATGGCTTGTGTGACCAAGTCGAAACGTCAGTATATTGATATTAAAAGTTTTTAACATGGATGAACCCGCAAAATATGTATTTTATATATTTAACCCGTGCAAATCTTCGTTTTAACATATATATATATATATTGTAACAGTCAAGTTTGTACATTCGCGTAACAGAATTCAGAATCCATGCAAAAGAGACCAAAGCTGACTAGACTAGGACTGTGACATCCCAAGTCTGACCACACTTCAACTTGTAAGCCAGGACTCCAAGACTCAAGACTCTATGAATGACCACCTTGAAATTATACATAGTGTACCTCTTTCCACACGGCTGACATAGGTCATGGAGAAGCAATAAGACTGATAATTAAAAGAGAGGTTCTTAATTGACTAAAATAGATCACTAATCTAATTTAACTTAATGCATAGTTTTTACATATATAGGCTATAAATAATAATTGGAATTGGATTGAATTAGATCAATAACGAGACAGAGAACGAAATACATTAAATTAATTATATATTTATTTACAATTGGCATGAAATTGATAAGTTTTACACATTTCAGCATCGAATGTACGCAAACATTGGATGGATAAGAGAACATATTCTCTTTTTATATACAATTCAAAATAGCTTTATATAAATAATTTCATTTAATTTTCATACATGGGTCTAACATATGCCCATATTATGAATTGCTTTACAACTGATACATATTTAATCACTATGTTATGTCTATAAATCACGTGAAGCCAAATCCTATTACATTTGTGGCTGTTATATAAATAATTATATTAAACTTTGATCATGAATTCATTTCCTAAAATATACAATATGACTTAATAAGAGCGCATAAACCAGCTCAAGTAATGATCGATCGAACATGGCTTTTGAGAGAAAATTTCAGAATGCTGAAAGCGTTATGTTAAGGTGGGAGAGTTGGCTGAAATAAGATTTTACCAATGCGCTATGGCACAGGTAAACAATAATAGGAAAAGTCGCTCTCCGGATGGATGAAATAACTTCAGGGTTCTTGCGACAAACGCCGGTACCCTGCAACCGATCGCAATGCTGCGTGAAAAGGAACATTGTGTTCAGGAATGGCGGGGGACTTACGTGCTAACCTGGTCTTGGCTCAGGCTTTGCTACTGCTCTACCCTATAAGAGAAGATGTGCTGGCAATGCTGTGGCTCCATCTTGAGATACGTATATTACGTATAGCAGCAAAACGAGAATAATTTTATAAAATAATATCACATCCGCCAAGCAAAGAATACTATATTTCATACTATGAAATACGAGTTAATAGCATATTAACTCTATCAAATTGGGACCAACTCTTGTGTAGCTTGATAATAAATGTCTATGCTATTAAAGGGAATATTAATACATCTGTACTTTGACATACTCGATCTATTAAGTTACTTATAGATAAATATTTAAGGAGGGAAAGTATATTTCTATGGACTTAAAAATTTAAATGTCAAATATACTTATAAATACGATCAAGGCTAAATTTAATTCTAAATAAAACTATAAGGTTAAGTTTTTAACTGGTTGATTTAAAAAAACCACATTTCACATATTAAATCATTTAAATAATAAAAAAATTGGATTTCGAAACAGCACAGAAAGTTGACGCTATAAACAAATTACTCTAAGATTTTCAAATAATATCTTCTTAAAATATACATGAAATTAGTACCCACTGTTTCGAAATATTGGCATATGGAATATAAAAGCATTTAATTAAAATAAGCAAAGAAATATAGACACAACCGCAGTGATATAACTTTAAACTAAATAATTTACTTTGTAGTGAATGGAAAATATAAATAAGTCAGATAATTTAAACTTTAATGACATTAAATTTTGATAGCAATTGACATATTTGAAATATTCAATGGATTTTAAGTTTTGATTACATTTAGCTTTATCATTATTTTAAAAAGAGAGTTAGCTAACTTATATAGATATATTTACATAAAGAATTACACAGAATTACACAGAGCCCTGAGGTTTGAAAAATAAAACGGTACCGGTATTATTTATCTGGACTGCAAGTTCTTGGCTGTTGGTTTGGTTTAGTTTGACTGGGTGGCACCATCTTTCCCATTATGTTAGGCTTGTCTCTTCTATCGGCATTATGGTGGTTTAGGCATTTCGACGACAGAAACCCCGTTCTCCCACGGAGTAACAGCAACAAGATGCCCATTTTTAGCCGGACATGTTAAACATTAACAATTGTGAAGACTGGCTGCAATTCCCACTAACAATATGGCTGTCCATCCTTGTTAAAAATACAGATTACTTATATATTTTTCCTTATCGGAATCTATCGCCTCAAGACTCACTAAACTCAGGAATTTAATTAAATATTTTTCAATTTATAATCCACATCTGAGATAACTTATGTTAGAAACATTCCATAAGCTATTATTATAATTAAGATTTTTCGTTGCAAACAATTGTCCAATTTAGATTTTAAAATAACTTAATCTTATCTAAGGAGATTTTAATTAGTAAATTTTGAACTAGTTTTACTTTTTACGGATTCCAGGTGTGGTCATTAATGACACTTGTTTACAATCAAAAATCTTTTTAATTACTTGACCAGCTTTTATTTTTATCTTACATTAAAAACAACCTTTTAACATTTTTTTTAAAATGAAAACATTTTTAACATCATCATCAACCATTATCAATCCACTGCAGGATGAAGGTCTCTCCAAGTTTAATCCATCTTCTCCGATCTTTAGCTTCTCTTCTCCACAACACCCCTGCACATTTTCTTATTTCATCCATCCATCTCACATGTGGTCTCTTTCTGGGTCTTTTACAATCTCTTGGAATCCAGTTTAAAATTTCAATTGTCCATCTATTATCATCTCTTCTAGCAATATGTCCAGCCCAACTCCATTTCAATCTTTTAATTTTTTCAATAAGGTCAGTAACACCTGTTTGTTGTCTTACCCATACATTGCATTTTCGATCTCTTCTTGTTACTCCCAACATACATCTCTCCATACTCCTTTGAGTGGTCTGAAGTATCTGTATTGCTCTTCTATTAAGTGTCCAAGTCTCAGATCCATAAGTAAGAACTGGTAAAACACATTTGTTAAAAACCATCCTTTTCAAACACATAGGCATATTTTCTTTTAGTATCAAGTTATTTCTACCAAAAGCACTCCAACCAAGTTTAATTCTATGATTAATTTTCTCCATTATGTTTTCATCTGTATTAATAATCTGATCAAGGTATTTGTAACTGTTAACTTCTTCTAATTCTTCATAATCAATCTTTATTTTCATATTTTGAGCAAATCGATTAAACATAACTTTAGTCTTTTTAACATTTATCTTTAGTCCTACTTTTCTACTTTCAACTGCTAACTCCTGCAAGATTTCCTGCAGCTCTGAAGCATTATTTGCAAAAACAACTACATCATCTGCAAAATTTAAATGACTTAAATACTCTCCATTTACTTTCACTCCTTTAGTTTCCCATTATAATCCACAAAATACTTCTTGCAGCACTACTGTAAAGAGTTTTGGAGATATGGAGTCACCTTGTCTTACACCTTTCTCAATGTTGATTTTTCCAGTATCATTATATAATCTAATTGTTGATGTTGCATTTTTATAAATATTCTTTAAAATATGACAATATCCTGGATCTATACCTTGATGATCCAATGCTTTAATCACTGAAGAAATGTGTATAGAATCGAATGCCTTTTCATAATCTACAAATCCAAAAGATAATGACAACTCATATTCGCTGGCCTTTCTATGACTTCTCTCAATACCTGGATATGATCTATTATACTAAAACCACTTTTAAATCCAGCTTGTTCTCTTGGTTGGTGGAAATCCAAAGTTCTCTGTAGACGAGTTGTAATTATCTTGGTAAAAATTTTATATAAAACTGATAAAAGGCTGATAGGTCTGTAATTTCTAATATCTTCTTTATCACCTTTTTTAAATATTAATATTATTACTGCATTCTTCCAATCTTCCAGTACATCTTTATCATTTAGACATTTGGTATATAACTTTGCTAAAATTGTTTCTATTTCTTCACCTGCTTCTTTTAATATATCAATTATAATTCCATCATTTCCTGGAGCCTTTCCTTTCTTCATACACTTAATTGCATGTCTCACTTCTTTATTTAAAATTCTGGGCAATTCGGAAGATGTAATAGATATAGGAGGTACTTGTTCTTTATTACTATATAATTCTTGATAAAAATTTTCTACCAATTTCATGATGTCATCTCTCTTTTTAGTAATAATTCCATCTTTTTTTCTTATTGCAGATATAAATTTCCTACCAATACCAAAATGTTGTTTAACATTTTTGAGACTTTTATTTTCTTCTACAGCTTTCCTTGCTATTTCACAGTTATACTTTCTTATATCATTTTCAACTCTTTTCCGTACCATTTTACAAAATTCGAGATATTCAATTCTTTTTAATACATCGTTTTTGTATATCTTCATATTCCTTCTTTTCTTCATAAATTCTCTAGTCTCAGTACAAATTTTATTAGTCAATTGCTGCTTCTTTCTACCAGCTATGTTTGTTGCAGTTTTTAAAAGTGTATCAGTTATTTTCATATTAATTTCATTCAAATCTGAATCATGTTCAAAATCTCCTAACACTTGAAACCTATTTGTAAGTTCTAATTTAAATTCATTAGAATGTTTCTGAAGATTAGGAATATCAACTGTAAATATTGTTTTTCTTAATAATTTTTGTCTCTCTAGTTTTACATTAACACGTAACTTACACCTTACTAATCGATGATCACTTCCTGTGTTAAATTTATTAAGAACATTACAATCTTGAAATATGTATTTTCTGTTAGTCAAAATATAATCCAATTCTGCTGTATCTTCATTTGGATGCTTCCATGTCCATTTCCTTTTAACATTTTTCTCAAAAAATGAATTCATAATATAAAGTTTTTCTTTTTCTGCAAACTCCACAAGTCTATGTTCTCTCTCATTTCTATTACCATAACCAAAATTACCTACAGCAATTTCATCTTTCATTTTTCTACCAATTCTAGCATTAAAGTCTCCCATAACAATTTTAAAATGTTGTTTACTCTGATCAAAAGCCTTTTGTACATCCATATAAAAATCTTCTACTACTTCATCACTATGAGAACTTGTTGGGGCATAAACCTGAATTATCTGCATTTGGTATCTACTATTAAGTTGTATAACTAATCTTGCCACTCTGTCCAATACACCATCAATCTCCACAATATTGTTTTTCCACTTTTTATTTATAATGAATCCTACTCCACTTGTATTTCCAATATGTGTGCCTTTATAATAGAGTATATGTCCACTTTTTAAATCAATTGTCTCTTCACCTTTTCTTCTAACTTCACAAAGTCCAATAATGTCCTATTTAATATAAGAGAGTTTCTCTTCTAATTCTTGAAATCTTCCTTCACTTGAAAGTGATCTGCAGTTGTAAGTACCTAAATAAAAAGTTGTCATCAAATGGCAGCCTGTGTCCGCCTCCAGGATATTCTTAGCACCCTCCGCCTTCGGCCACCAACTGCTGCCTTGGTTGGTGACTTTTCAGCCTCCTGGTAATAAGGGCCATGCTTTATTTTTGTCTGTCATAATTGTATATATGTATTGGAAAAATATTTATCATTTACACAAACATTCATTCTGCCTTATCAGGCACTGAGAAGAAAGACCATTGTTTTTCTTGATCTTAAACTCAGAGGTAAAAAGCCAATAAACTCACCAGCTGGCTAATGCATGTTGGTGAGCAGCCCATCCATGTTCGTATACTATATGAATAATCACATAGTAATAACAGCTGCAACGACAAGAACGTATGGAGTGGACATTAGGAATTTGCCCTGCTCGGTTCCTTTAAGGCCTCCAAGAGGAATCAAAGGGTCTCCTTTCAGTTAATAGCAAACTCCTTTCTGCAGCCTTTTTAACATATTTATTTAAAATAATTTACAAACATATTGATATAGCTTTTAAATATATTTTCGAGAAACTTTCCTGAAATATAATTAAAACAAGAAATCTTTGAACAATTTTTAAAGAAACATTTAATAGTATTTTTAGATAACGGCTTTTACAAATTATAGAATCATGTCTTTCTTCTATATAGCACAGATTATATATCCGCCTACGAAATTACAATATTAAACAACAAAATTAATAATTTACTCTTAACTTAAATAATATAACAAACATTTTTAGAATTATTAAATCAATTTAGTACGCTATAATTTTACTAATCCTATCTAATTATAGCGTTGGTTCGCACGCAAATATATAATACTGTTTATACAGACATGAGCTAATTTTAAATTTATTAACATTTAAATAGGTAGGTTTGATGGTGAAACGATAGGGGCTTGGAAAGTTATCGTTTCAATATATATATATATATATATATAATTATGGATGTCAGCAATAGACTTCTATCGTATCAGTGCTTTAACAAATTCAGATTACCATCTCCATGACCCTGAGATAGAAATTCATTTTGATGACACCACATATCTACAAAATTCAAATAACAAAACAAAAGAGGTAAGCTTGATTTAATATAATGCAAGTCTAAATAATTAATTTATAAACAATTTACATTTGTCATTTATGCAGAAAAACAAAAGTAACGATTGTTAGTCAATATATAATAAGCAACACAAATTCTATCTCAATAAGATGTATGTATTTAATGTAGTAAGAATAATAATAAAATCTTACCTTATTATCATGTAGTACATGGTAAAATGTCAGTCGAGATGTATGGAAAAAGGCTAATCTAGATTTTATTTACAAAAGACAAGTAAAATTAGCTATCCCTTCCCTATTTTCGACTTCTATTTAAGATTGACTTTCATAAAAAGTCAAATTACATGCACACCAAAAAAAAATTACATTTCCAAGTATGTGACAAAATTTTAAAAAAATATTTACAACAGTAATTAAAGATTTAAAACATATAATTAAATTTTTATAATTTCTTTAAATTGTTTGGATTTAAAAATGATGAGTTGACAAAAGTCCTTCATATATATATAGTTCATGTCTCACAGAAGATTCTCTTCAAATGAAATATAGGCTGTTTATTGGCATCTGTTCATTGTGCACTCAGAACAGTTCTATGTTGGCTCTCACTTGGTCTTGGTGCACTGATTTTAACTCTATTTTAATTGATTGTTGTTTCAATGTTTCTCTCTTTAATAGGTTTATGACTATTGTTAGATAAAGTTTAAGAGAATTGTGTGTGTATATATATATATATATATATATATATATAAATGTAAAATACAATACCCGTTATAGAATATTATATATAAAATTAAAAAAATTTTAATGGTAAATACAATATTATACTTTAAATTCTTTTGTAGTGCTTTCGATTACATGGTACCCCTTGTCAGCTTTAACTGAATTTCAAATTTTTTTAAACTTAATGTTACATATATTTCCATAAGCTGTGTGTGGCATATTTGCAACTTGCCTATTAATAACATCATTCTTATATTTATCAATCAAAATTTTCTCTTTAATTTTCCTCTTTTTATGATTTCTTTCTTCCATTAATATTTTTATTTCACTACTATTAAATGTAAACCTATAATTACAAGTCTTTCTATGATCAAAGAATACTGAAGCTATATTAAATTGACTATTTACATTATTTTTAATTCGATTATATAATAACTGAAGCTCCTTCAATCTTTTCTCCACAGAACATTTTGATTCACTGATATAAAATTTCTGTCATCCACATAAAATCTGATAAATTATATTACTTCTTTGCAATTTAGGAATTATACTCTTAGAATTATTAATCAATCATTTAACATTCGGACAAACACAAAATGAAATATTATTCTTTTCTTTAAATATATTCTTAATTAATTTAGATTGCATGTTATTTATAAATGGCATAGATATCCATTTTTATTATCTAAAGTAACACACAAACTCTCTTCTTATTATTAAGTGAATTTACTGTACACAAGATTTGGTTTTTATCATAAGCAACCTTTAAAAGTTCATTAGCAAATAGTTCAATATTTAAAATTTTATCACTCTTAAATTTACATAATTTATCATTGCTGTGCAAAAATGATTTCAGACTTGCCATTTTATGTATCATTGGAACATGTGATTTAAAATGAATATATCCTTTTTCTCTAATAGGTTTAAAAATTAATTTATAATTTAAATCAGTAGCATCTCTAAATATTTGTAAATCCAAAAATTTTATTTTTCCATTTTGCTCATTCTCAATAGTCCATTTGAAATTGTTTAAATTATTCAGATTATCTTTAAGACCATAAATAAAAACATCATCAACATATCTAGTATAAATTTTAATATCTTCAAAATTATATAAATTAAATATATTATCTTCATATTTTGACAATGTAAAATTACAAATTTGTGCTACCATAGGTAATCCCATTGGCCATCCTTTACCCATTTTATAATACCTATCATTATATGTTGCAACAATATTATCACTTATAAATTTTAGTGATTCAATAATAAAATTTATTAAATGCTTATTTACAGACATATTAATTAGTTCAATTTCAATTAAATTTTAAACAATTTAAAATGGACTATTGAGAATGAGCAAAATGGAAAAATAAAATTTTTGGATTTACAAATATTTAGAGATGCTACTGATTTAAATTATAAATTAATTTTTAAATCTATTGGAGAAAGAGGATATATTCATTTTAAATCACGTGTTCCAATGATACATAAAATGGCAAGTCTGAAATCATTTTTGCATCGCAATGATAAATTATGTAAATATAAGAGTGATAAAATTTTAAATATTGAACTCCTTACTAATGAACTTTTAAAGGTTGGTTATGATAAAAACCAAATCTTGCCTATAGTAAATTCATTTAATAATAAGAAGAGAGTTTGCAGTGTTACCTTAGATAGTAAAATATGGATATCTATGCCGTTTATAAATAACATGCAATCTAAATTAATTAAGAATATATTTAAAGAAAAATATAATATTTCATTTTGTGTTCCTCCGAGTGTTAATCGATTGATTAATAATTCTAAGAGTATAATTCCTAAATTGCAAAGAAGTAATATAATTTATCAGATTTCATGTGGATGTCAGAAATTTTATATCGGTGAATCGAGATGTTCTGTGGAGAAAAGATTGAAGGAGCATCAATTATTATATAATCGAATTAAAAATAATGCAAATAGTCAATTTAATATAGCTTCGATATTCTTTGACCATGAAAAAACTTGTAATTATAGGTTTACATTTAATAGTAATGAAATAAAAATATTAATGGAAGAAATGAATCATAAAAAGAGGAATTAAAGAGGCAATTTTGATCAATAAATATAAAGATGATGTTATTAATAGGCAAGTTGCAAATATGGCCATACACAGCTTATGGAAATTTACATAAATTAAGTTTAAAAAAAAAATTTGTAATTCAGTTAAAGCTGACGAGGATTACTACATAATTGAAAGCACTTTGAAAGGATTTAAATTATAATATTGCATGTACCATTAATTATTTGTTATATATATATATATATATATATATAACTATTAGAAACTGGTCAATACTTAAACAATCCTAGTATAGATAACAATCAACAATTTCAAACTGTTTTCTTTATGTTTATTGTTAAAAGGAGGTTGCCTTGACAACAGTTTGAGATTGTTGATTGTTATTTATATTGGGATTGTCTAAGTGTTGAATGTTTTATAATGGTTACTTATAAACCCATTTAACCTCGAACATTATTACATTTATATATATATATTAATGTAAAAAATTAAATTTATAGATCAAAAAATATTGCTGTAGAATTTTCTATTAATTTGAATGCTCTTATTTTCATTTAATGTCTTATCCATTTCAACTCGATTATATGCCAATTATCTAAATAATAAGAAATACCCAATATCATCTGGTAAAGATTCTGAAAGTAGAAAACATAACATCCCATGTTATGCCATTTAACTGTGTTCAATACAAAAAATTACAAGTTATGTTAAAAGAAGGAATATTGGTAAATGATTAACTACATTTGCTAAATATGTTTTATAAAAAGTAATTCACATATTTGGAAGATTTTCTGCATACCATACCTAGGAATCTTACTGGTATTTTTAAAAATATCAATGATTTATTTAGAATCACTCTTTTATATAATGTTTACAGCTAGATAAGATGTCAGTGTCCATATCTTTTATACTGGGTTATCACAGGAATACATTGACAAGGAATATAGTTAAATGTATTTTTCAGTTATTTGCATAAATAATATCTGTAATAATTTATGCAGGTAATTATCAATAAAAGAATATTTTTATCTCTATCATATTTATGTATGATTTTCAATAATCAATATTGATATTTGAATAACATTAAAAAAATTCTGGAGCAGAATATGGCTGAGATGTGTATTAAATAGTAATATTGTCCTATTCATCATTCCTTGATTTATCTTTTTATATATACCTCATTTTTATTTATTACAGAACAATTGTCATTACATGCTGTGGTTTGCTTTATTCCTTAATTAATTACATATTCCATCTATGCTTATTTGATTTTAAATTTACAAGTGTTTCTTAATCATGTGATCCATTTTGTCATATTAATTATATTTGGGATACTCCCTTAAGTATCAAGTAATCTAAAAGTATTAAGTAATCTAAAATTAGACTTTGAAAATTAATTAAGCAAATGTTTAAAAATGTCATAATATTAACAACTAGTTTAGTTAACAATGATAAATCTAGCATTATTAAGTGCTGAAAATCTGTAATTATTAAGAAGAGAATCAACCTCTAATCATGCTGTGCTTGGTAACTATTATAAATCTGTGAGCGCTCACCCACCAGTAAGGTTAACTGAATTTGTACAATTCAATTGTTGATTATAACATCAAGCATGCAATAAATTCTAGCCTATATAAGCAACATCAGTAAGAGTTGGTGTATTAAGTGATTCACTTAAGCGTTCCAAACTCGTACTAGTGGGTGTGGGCTCAGAGATTTATAATAGTAACAAAACAATGCATAATCGAAGATTGCTTTCCTTTTTAATAACACCAGGGATAAGTAAGTAAAAGAAAACACACAACTCAAGATTCAAACATTATATCAAATATAGTACTTATAAAAATTCGGTCATCAATAATCAACAAATTTGGGGGAAAAGAATATATATATATGGTAACGAACATTTATTTTCGTAACATCTTTTTATTTTATTTATTTTTAATAAAAACTATAAGTTAAAAAAAGGCCGTGGTTTACAAAAACAAGTGAGAAAAATTAAGAATTGGTTTTTCATTCACTCTTTTCCTTTTCTATGATCTGTAAAATCTCATAACAAATTTTCAAGCCCTCTACAATTTGCACGAACAGGATTGAAGATAATTTAGAACTTCAACAATCATTTTTTAGAATTATTCTTTTTTTAATAAATGAGTTTTTCAGTTTCATTTTTTCTAAATCATTTATATATATATGTCTACAAATAGTCTTTTTTTAAAAAAAAAAACACAGCAAGGCATAAATATGAAAGCGAAAAAGAAACCGCTTCAAATAAAACTTAAGAAAAAACCTGGAAATATTGTCTTACAAATTATTGATTGAAATCAAAGTAAATGCAATTCTATTAATAATTTCGTAAGAAAAACTAAATATACCACGATAATAAAAAAATGTTATGCAAATATTAAGTAGAAAATTCATTGTAAACACAATAGGAAATTAGAAGCCAAACGAATAAGAATAAACAGTCACTCATAAAAGTCTATGGGTATTTCAACTCCAAAGTAAAAAAAAAAAAGGAGAGAAAAAAAAACTACTCCGAAAATGCAGTAACTATAAAACCAATCTGTGAACCACAAATCTGTCCACATATAGAACATGCTGATCAAATTTTCTGTTTACTTGATATTTTAGGTATTTTCTTTTACTTTCCCTGCAGAAAACTTACCTTTCTGAAATACTATAGCACTATGTCTAATTGTAGATTTCCAATGTAGTCTATTCTCTATCACATCTTCTCAATAGAAATAATTGACATTACACTTCTTTGCAATGTCTTTGATATAATCCTTATAACACAAATAGGATCTATTTCTCTACAAACCCATGTTCAAGTCACCATAAAAACCCCTTTTTAAGAAGTTTTCCATTCTGCAAACTGAAGTTTTACAATCTTGCCATTGTATTTTTAAAATTTCATAGAGCATTCTTAAATGTAACTTCTAAAACCTTTATATTGTGCTGATAGAATGTCCACATTTCACAGCCATATAACTAGGTAAATAAGAGCTTTATTTACAACTTAGTTGCAGTAATTATTTTCCTATGATGAAATACTTTATCTTTTAACTTCTTAAAAGTAGCAGCAGATCTAATTCTACTTTTCTACTCATAAAACTACCAAAGTATTTAAAATGGTTTACAGATTCAAGTTGATCATCAGGCTAATTGAAATTTATGAGGCCTTTTCTTTAATCATCGACTGGTAAAGAAGTTGGGGTTTTTGAACATTAAAAACAGAGATCTTTATAAGCAACACATTAAAAACCCTCTGTAAATCATCATTTGAACTGACAAAAATAGTACAATCATTAGCATACACTAAATTCAAAATATGGACATTATTATAAGTCTATTAGTAATAGGACTGCAATCTTTGATAATGAATGAATGCAGGGAGGTTTGTATATAAAATCCCTACCTACTACCAACTCATCCAACATCACCAGATTAGTTTCTAATCCATATGTTTGACAGCAATGCACCTAGATCTTAGGATTTAATTTAACCCTCCAGCAGCCATCTTTTACCTATATGTTAATTATAAATCTAGGAGCTTAAGATGAAAACACTGAAATGTTTCCAATCCTTGCTCATTCACATGTGTTGTTGTATAAATCAGAACTCAGTTCAGCGTCAATACCATTATCCTATGGGAAAGATAGTTATAAAACCACCAAAACATCACATGATCACCATGTCATATGTGTATACATTCTGTTAATAAGAGTACCAAACTCTCCTTACAATAGTGTCACCAAGTACAAGCTTTTGTAATCAATAGATGTGGGAAGGTTTGTGTATAAAATCCTTATTTAGTGCCTACTCATCCAACATCCCCAGACTAGTTTTTATCTTGTGGTTTCATTAGTGAGGAGATGCTTTGAATTTGAGAGCACTATACCTAGATCTTAGGATCTAATGTTGGAGGGTTGCATTAGATTCTAAGATTTAGGAGAAGTGCTCTCAAATCCAAGGCTCCTCATTGATGAAAGCCACAAGCTACAAATTAGTCTAGGGGTGTTGGATGAGTAGGCACTAGATAGGGATTTTATGCACCAATCTTTCTGCATCTAATAATTATGGTGCTTGCACTTGGTAGCGCTACTGTATAGATAGTTTAGTAATTTTATTAACTGAATGTGTAATCATATGATATGGTTATCATGTGATATTTTGATGGGTTTTGTAATTCTATCATTTAATAAAATCAATAATAAGTATTTCCTCAAGTTCTCTTTAATTATGGCCCATTAGTTTTGATTTATTTAAAAAATTCACTTAACATATGATTTCCTTTCAAATCTTGATTTGTTTTATGAAACTTTTCAATTGATGACCATATAATATGGTCAAAATGTTGGAGGAGAATTGAACAAAAGAAAAAAAGTTGATAAAATAAACCACGATTTGAAAAAAAAGTGTATTAAATGATTTTTTTTAATATTTTACAATTTTGTCATTTAATAAAAAAAAGACTGAAATTCACAGACTACAATTTTAAATAATTAGAAGTCTGGTGTTTGATATGTTTAAGAACTTTATTTTATTAAAGACTTCAATGTTTCCATTGATTGTTGTTCTCAGCAAACATACTTATTTTCTTTCGCTACAGTTTTGTTATTTACTGTAAAGTCTAGATAATACTGTTTAATAAATCCCTACCCAGGGTTGTTTAACCAATATCATCAGACTAATTTCAAGTTTATATCTTTTATCAAAAAAAAGCATTGGATCTTGAAACAGTGACTGGACCTTCCTTTTTCTAGACACCATTTACCTTTTAATTTCACTATCAAGCTATTAAAACAGGTCGAAAAACATGTGTTTTTAATCCAAGCCAATTTTCTGTATAGTCAGTCATATAGAAACATAAACTAGCTCAGTTTTTTATATATTATAGTGTCCTTAGCTTTTTAACAACAGTCATGTGGTAGAGGCATGTAACATTTTATTACTTTATACTATTTCTAGCTACAGGATAAAGATGTCTATAGTTGTTAAAAAACTAAGGACACCATAATATATAGAACCTAAACTAGTTTCAGTTTTATATATATATAACAGAAGTTGACTTAGATTAAAACATTTATAGGTTTTCATATTGGTTTAATAGATTGAGAGTGAAACAGGAAGATAAATGATAGTTGGCAGAGAAAATATAAAGGTCCAGATGGTCCAAAAATCTAAAGCTCCTAACTGATGGAAGCTGCAGTCTCGAATCTAGTCAGGAATACTGGCTAAGACAGCACTGGATGGAGATTTATTGAGCACTATCATCTGCATCTGTTAAATACTAAAGCTCTCCAATAAACATCACATGATCACCATTTCTTATGCTTGCACTGTATGGAGAGTTTTGCCTGTTTTAACAGCTTGCTAATGAGCTTGGATTGAAAATATTACTGTTTTCAATTTTGGACTCATAGTTTTGTAGTTAACTAGAGAGGTAAAAGGTGACTGCCAGACATTAAATCCTAAGATCTAGGGGCAGTGCTTTCTGATCAAACACTCCTCAATGATGAAAGCCACAAGCTAGAAACTAGTCTGTGGCTATTGGATGAGTAGGCACTAGATAGGGATTTTATGAACAGGTCTTCTGGTATCCATTGATTACTCTGTCTTGATTGGCACTGCTGTATGGAGTGTTTTGCCTGTTTTAAATACTAAAGATCACAATAAATGGTAAATCTGTGGTGAAAATAAAAATTATATTGTTGAAACAACATTGAATAAGTTGAAGTCATGTGATAGCCATGTGATATTTTATTGGTAATTGGAGTGCTCTGTTATATTCAAACCTCATCAATATTTTGAGAATAAAAGCAATCAATGTGCACTTTTTAGTAATCTGTGACATAATCTTTGTAATGTAACTATGATCTATCTTTCACCTGAATACAACAATCAAATCATTTATTTTATGTTTAGTTGTGCTGTTTGGTTTAGTACAGGGGTAGACTCTTTGATTCTGGATTACAAAATCCTTGCATCAATTCCTGTTCTTACAATTCCAGTGCTCACATTTTTTTGATTATTTATTTACAATCTAAACAAAATGCACCTTAATCAAAGCAGATTTAATAGTGTCATATTTAAAAAGCAGAAATGAAAAGCTAGAGCTTACCATCTTGATATTTTGATTATGAATATTACTGACTAACTTTATGCCAATAAACATCACATGACCACCACTACTTATGCTTGTGTATAACTGTTTTAAAACAAGCAAAACTCACTACACGTATTGCTACACACAGCAAGCTAGAGTAATCAATGGATACAGAAGGCTTGTGCAGAAAAATCCCTATCTAGTGCCTACTCATCCAATAGTCTGAGGATATTGGATGAGTAAGCACTAGATAGGGATTTTATGCACAAGCCTTCTGGCATCCATTGATTACTCTAGCTTTGTGTGTGGCAATACGTATAGTGAGTTTTGACTAACTTTATCGTGTTTACCTGCAAACTCCAATCTATTTTGAATGGGTACTAGTGAGTCTTTTATCCAGACTGACTCATCAATGTTTTAACTTTTTATTTTTACAATTAAACCTTTTTTTATATATCATATGTTGGTAATCTTACTTGACATTTGTAAAATATGACAACTAATTTCTAAACAAAGTTCTTATCTCTAACAAATGTTTTTTTGTATTATTAAATATAATTTATCAACTCAAAATTTTTTTAGAAAGAAGTGTTAGATATTTGAATTCTATGTTATTAAAACCAATATAAATTTAGGGTTTGTTATCATCAAAGAAAGAAAAAAATCTTACAAGTAAACATTTAATGAATTGTTTGTTTAAACTTTAAAAAATAATTAAATATTTCCATGGATTGTTACCATAATAAAGAATAAAAATAAAGAGAATATATTCATATAAACAGAGATAACTTTTGCCTTTTTGATGTTGCCAGAAAACTATCCATTACTATTAATTAACAATCCCCTGAAGCTAAACAAGTTCTCTTCATTAACCTTACTTAAGAACAGTAGTCTCCATAATAATATAGTGATGGAAACATTTATCTGACTAGTCTAAGGCAGTACAATTTTTTTGTTCACCATGACTATGTCATATACTGTAAATTTTAGTAATCAATAGATGCCAAATGCTATTGTTTAATAAATATCTATCCAATACTATCCTTTCCACTATCCACAGATTAGTTTCAAGAATATTTCTTCAGTAGGAGCTTTAAATTTTGGAATAATGCAATTTGACCTGTCTAGATAGTTGAATTGGATTCTAAAGGTTCAACTGCACTTTTGCATGATCCATATCTTACTGATGAGACCTATAAGCCTAATACTAGCCTGGAAATATTGAAATAGAACTGCACTGAATAGCAATTTATTCATATGGCATCTACTACTTATTAAAATTTACAATAAATGGCATAGCTGAAATAAAGGAAATAAATGCTTGAAAGCAGAAAGGGTACAAATAATGAAGTTATGGAAGAGTAAATATGAACAAAGTGATTATACAGAAAGTGGGTTATTGGTTTTTATGCTGGGTTTGGGAAAAGATAAGGGGGATTTAGATATGAAGGCCATTGGAATTGACTAGGATTATGTTGTGAAAATAGGATGGAGCAGATTATGGGAAAACTTCAGGTGGGGAATGGAAAGGGAAGATAAAGTGGATAACAGGTTTCTCTGGGCATGGTTACTCAGAAATTCCTGACTCCATATAAGAATACAAAGTGCATCACATCACATCAGATCAAAATATGTTGCTGAAATCAAGTATAGAGTCATGTAATACTTTATAGACAATATGGATTTAAAAGTGGTTTTAGTATAGTAGGTCATATCCAGGTATTGAGAGTTTGTAGATTATGAAAAGGCATTTGATTCTATAAACATTCCTTCAGTGATTAAGCATTGGATCATCAAGGTATAGATCCAGGATATTGCCATATTTTAAAGAATATTTATAAAAATGCAACAGCAACAATTAGATTACATAATGATACTGGAAAAATCAACATTGAGAAAGGTGTAAGGCAAGGTGACTCCATATCTCCAAAACTTTTTATAGCAATGCTGCAAGAAGTATTTTGTGGATTAAAATGGGAAACTAAAGGAGTGAAAGTAAATGGAGATTATTTAAGTCATTTAGATTTTGCAGATGATGTAGTTGTTTTTGCAAATAATGCTTCAGATCTGCAGGAAATGTTGCAGGAATTATCAGATGAAAGTAGGACTAAAGATAAATGTTAAAAAGACTAAAGTAATGTTTAATGGATTTTCTCAAAATATGAAAATAAAGATTGATTATGATGACTTAGAAAAAGTTAACAGTTACAAATACCTTGGTCAGATTATTAATACAGATGGAAACATAATGGATGAAATTAATCATAGAATTTACGTGGTTGGAGTGCTTTTTGTAGAAATAACTCGATACTAAAAGGAAATATGCCTATGTGTTTGAAAAGGAAGGTTTTTAATAAATGTGTTTTACCAGTTTTTACTTATGGATCTGAGACTTGGACACTTAATAGAAAAGCAATACAGAGACTTCAGACCACTCAAAGAAGCATGGAGAGATGCATATTAGGAGTAACAAGAAGAGATCGAAAATGCAATATATGGGTAAGAGAACAAACAGGTGTTACTGATCTCATTGAAAAAATTAAAAGACTGAAGTGAAGTTGGGGCTGAACATATTGCTAAAAGAGATGATAATAGATAGACAATTGAAATCTTAAACTGGATTGCAAGAGATTGTAAAAGACCCAGAAAGAAACCACATGTGAGATGGATGGATGAAATAAGAAAATGTGCAGGGTTATGTGGAGAAGAGAAGCTAAAGATCGGAGATGTATTGAACTTGGAGAGACCTTCATTCTGCAGTGGATTGATAATGGTTGATGATGATGATGATGATGGATTTTAGAATGTATTTTTTAATATTATTTTTGAGTAGCAAGTTTAGCTATCTATATATATATTATAAATAACCGTCTCAAGAAACATATATAATAAAAGTTTTACATATATGCATACGCATTTGCTGAGAAATAAAACTATTATCTGTTAAACGAAGTAGATTATTTAGTCTAACAAATACTACATGTAAAAGATAAATCATTAAATTTTTTTTAAACAAAATTAATGAGTTGCACGATTGTATCTTTTTAAAAAACTCTGTTATCAATTTTTCTCTCGAATTCATCACAAACATCTGCAAACAACACGCCATTTACTTGATTAATTTATTTAAAAAAATAAGACGCTAACATTTCTTAGTTGAAGATAAGCGGCATTGGTGGACATTTGCAAATCTTCCTTATTTTCAAGAAGTGTAACATTTTGAAATTTAAAAAATCATTTGTCTTTTTGCTATTCATTAAAAGGTAAGCCATGGGATCGCGTTTTAAAGTGATACAAAGCATCCTTCACTAAAGAAATCATTATTCGTCGGTTATTATTCTCTAAGATATTAATAACTGGCCAATTCGTTATGGCTACCTGGATTGGTATCATTTCAACAACAGGTTAGTTATGTAATATTTGCGCCCACTACCATACTATCTAGAATTTCTGCTATTCATAATAAAAGGGGTAAAACAGCTTTTCAAATAATAGGCCACTGCAGGGCAAAGAATCTTATCCTCATAGAAAAATAACGAAGAAGGCAATACGCCTCTATATTGCTAATTAACGGGTAGTCAAGGATTGATCATTTTCTACTTTGCTTTCTTTATAAGCTAATTAAGAATAACTGAATAATTCTTTACTAACTACTATTAGTTGTTTTGCTGAGTTACAGAAACGTATGTTTATATAAAATTTGTTTTATATTTTGTTACATTATATAACAAACTTTAGTATTCTTGTTAATTAATACATATTATATTGTATTACTATTTATAACTAGAAAAAAAAAAGTTGCAAAATTACAAATTTAAATTGATTTCCAAGAAATTTTCTTTTTCCTCTCAAATTATTTATTTATTTATTGAATTCATTAAACAAACAATATATAAATAAATAATTCCAAACAAGCGGAACTTGCAATGAAGGAATTATAAGTCATTCTATTAATTACAAAAAATAAAAAGATAATATATATTAATCATGTTTTAAAAAAATAAAAACATCATACAGAACATAATTAACCAAAATTAATACAAATAGTAATTTATTAATATAGGGAATAGATATAAAAAGTAATTACACACACACACACATAAAAGGAATGAATAAATACACATCAATCATGTACAATGTACACAAATGTTAAAAACAATAATAATAATAATAATAATAAAAATAATAATAATAATAATAATAATAATAATAATAATAATAATAATAATAATAATAATAATAATAATAATAATAATAATAATAATAATAATAATAATAATAATAATAATAATAATAATAATAATACAATAATCAAAGTTTCAAATATTTCTTAAGTATATACAAAGATAAATGGGACTATATAAAAAGATAAATGGTTAATATCTATTGATAATCTGCAACAAAAGAATTAAATACTTGGAGACCATTATCACTAAATTGCCTATGACTACTTGCAAAATAAAAAAGCTGTCAATGTCAATTGAAAATTCTTAGCTAAGTCAGTAATAACAATAGCTAAGTCAGTAATAACAACAGATATTATATGACAAAAAAGGAATGAAAATAATATATATCAATAATAATCTTATAAATATATTATTTAAGAAAAAACAATACACTAGAATTGTCATAAATAACATCACTGAAGTTAATCTAAGCCTATCAAAAAATAATAAGCATGGTATAATTTTGTAAAGTACATAATGAAGATAAGGAGTAAACAATACCGAACTAGCCCCACCTCAACTCCTCACAGACACTTGGGCAATCCTCCAACTCCCATCCTCTCAGCCTGTCATAGGACTCAATCACGAAGACATACATTTCTGACCGTACTGGACTACACACCATTTCCTCTCTCCACTTCCCATTCCCTTTTTACATGTATCCTTCCCCTCTCACCATGTTGTTCCTGAAATTTCATTTGTCTTACTGTATTGTTTTTTTTTTTATGAATAAACATCTCATCACTGAGAAAAAACAATACAAATACCCTCACACTATATTTTGATAACAAGCAAAATAAATAGACATCAAAGAAAATTTAGCCAAGAATTTTACTCAATAATAAAATAAGTAATTAATCTTGCATAACCGAAGGCCTAAAGTAAAATAATTTTGAATCAATTAAAACACCTAAGTATCTATGGTTATCAACAAAAATGATATTATGTCATCCAAATATTATTGGAATGAACTTTATATTGACTACAAATACGGATACCAAGGGAATGTAAAAAATAATTATAGAAAATAGAATGCCATTCATTTTATAGTGATTGACAGTTAAACAGTACAAAATAAGCCAGAAATAAATCTCAAATCATTAATAACACCATGTATTTTAGTAGCCTGTTTTCTGACTTTTAGATAACTTGTTAACTAGGAAGCAAAATGACATTGAAAGCCAGATGAACACAACTGACATATAAGAATTACCTGATGAACAGAGTCAAATGCTTTGGATAAATCTAAATAAACAGTTACCATCTTGAGGCCTTATTCATTGATGATGTTAAATTGTGTACATGACTGTAAAGAGAATCCAAAATATTCTTTCCTGAAATGAAACCAAACTAGTGCATAGAAATCATTCTATGCATACTCAAGAATGGCATCATCTTATTCTTAACTATCATCTCAAATAACTTAGAAATAAAAGAAATAATTGAAATAAGCTCACAACTGCTAATAATTAATGAATCAACCTTTTTAAAAATGGGAGTAATAACACCAATTGTTAAACATTTAGGAAATATATCTAAAGATAAGTAATGATTAAATAAGTAAAAAAATTGGGTATAAAAACATCCAAAGTGATTATAAAAGACCTAGAGAAAGACCACATGTAAGATGATGGATGAAATAAGAATGTGTGCTGAAGTGATGTGGAAATTATAAGCTAGAGATCAGAAAAGATAGATTGAAGTTATAGAAATCTTTCTCCTGAAGATGATTATCAGTGGTTGAAAATGGTCATTATTTTGAAGTTAACTTTTTTAAGCCAGAAGAGTGAACATTTTTAAAATCATCAATTAAACACGAGAAACATCGGAACAAAAGAATGAGTCTGAAATACATTTAGAAGACAAATTGTTTAATGGCTTTCCATGTGTGGCATATATATAAAATAATTCTTAAAAAGATCAGCCATATGTTTTTCATTACCATGAATTGCTAATATGATATCATTATTTTTAATAAAATTAATTTGAGAAGAAAAATTTTAAATCAAAGAGTTAAGTATTTTTTCCGTGAAATATTTTTTTTACAAAGAAGTTCTGTATATATATGTATGTGTGTGTTATTTAATTTTTATATTAAACTGCTTCAAAGCAATCAAATTATTCAAACATTTTAAACGATTTTTCAAATTAATTTTTTAAATAAATTAATCTAATATCCATGGGGAATGTTTTCTACTTTTATTATTCAATTTCAAATATTCTAAAATTGTAAAAAGTCCGTGTCTAAATTATCCAGGTGAAAATAGAATCTCAGTTCTGAATGGACAATAATTTATGTAATTTAATCTGTGATAATTTATTAACTTACTTAGATGCAACATGATTATTATTAGTTAGAGACAATTTAAAAATATTTGCAAAATGGGATCTATAATGGCCATGTCGGATAAGCCAGATTTGTAATGATCAAGTCTAATAAAAGTATAATCAAGCAAAAATTTATAAGAAGGTGTTACGTGCTAGGTAAACAATTTACTTGACTAAAACTGTAACTATATAATAAATCCAAATATCTACAACAAGTAGAATTGTATTCCCTGACTAATAAATCAATATTCATCCTGCCAATTATTATGACAGAGGATGGAATTAGATAATAAATTATCAAGTTCACAAATAAAAAATATAATGGAACTTTATCCGTTATATATATATGATCAACAGATGGCGTTTTTACCAAAAACACGATCAAGCGTTTGTTTACATAAACGATCAAAGAGTCAGAATTAACTATCTCTTTAGTTTTAGCCCACTTTCAGATCAGCTGATTTCAAGCTATTTTGCTGTCATCAGTGAAAGACAGAGCCAAGAAACTAGATCTAAAAACTGACTCCAAGTGTTTATGCACAGAGTTTCTATCAGTTTGCAAGCATGAAATTTTTCAGACCGATAAAGTCTTCAAATTCAGCCAAACAAGATAGATAGCTACATGGGTCTAATCTCAGTTCAGCTTCTCCACATAGTCAAAGCCTCTGCAATCTATATCATTGCGGAAACCTTTAAAGGTAGATTTATGAAAAACAAAAACAAGTTTTAATCACGTTAAAACCTGCTGACGCTTGTATTTATGATCAACAGATGGCGTTTTTACCAAAAACACGATCAAGCATTTGTTTACATAAACGACCCATGTAGCTATCTAGCTTGTTTGGCTGAATTTGAAGACTTTATCGGTCTGAAAAATTTCATGCTTGCAAACTGATAGAAACTCTGTGCATAAACACTTGGAGTCAGTTTTTAGATCTAGTTTCTTGGCTCTGTCTTTCACTGATGACAGCAAAATAGCTTGAAATCAGCTGATCTGAAAGTGGGCTAAAACGAAAGAGATAGTTAATTCTGACTCTTTGATCGTTTATGTAAACAAACGCTTGATCGTGTTTTTGGTAAAAACGCCATCTGTTGATCATAAATACAAGCGTCAGCAGGTTTTAACGTGATTAAAACTTGTTTTTGTTTTTCATATATATATATATTGAAATTAATGAAAATTTTTTATTAGGAACATTAAATTATAACATTGTAAATAAAACTTAAACAAAGTTTTATATTATACCTCAAGAATATGAATACAAACACAAAGCAAAAATTCTTTTCGTCTCCTTTTTTCTTTTTTTTCTTTCTCCTCCTCTTCTTCCTTTTTTCTTCTTTTTCTTAATTATTATAATAAAGTATGATATCTGATTTATAAAATCTTGAATACTAAGCTAAAATCAACTACCTTTTATTTTTGTAAAATCAGACAATTGCAAACATTAATTTTTAGATAATAATATTGAATCTAGAACACTTATTTTAATTGATGATTTCCTAGTTAAATCATGGCTGAATATTTATTCTAATTTAATGGATGGAAAACTTCTCTTAAAGTTTCATTTGTTTATGTAAGTATTAATCATTATCTATACATTATAGGATGAAAGTCTCTTCAAATTTAATCCAATTTCTCTGATATATAGCCCTTCTCCTCAGCATTATACAATTTCATTTATCCATAAGACTTATGCAATCACTTGGAATACAGTTTAAGATTTTACTCATCTACCTACTATCATCTTTTCTATCAATATGTCCAGCTCAACTCCATTTTAATCTCTGAATTTTTCAATGATATTAATAATATGGTTAGGTTTTTCCACCCACTTTGACCTTTTGGCAGGTTGTATGAAAGTCTGAGTTCAAACCTCACATATATTACATATATAAATGCAGGTGTAAGCCTGTACAATGTATTATTAATTGTAACACAAATCTTTTCATATTTTATGAAGAAGTTTGAAGTTTCTAAATTGTACTTTTTATTAAGCATCTACATTTTAGATCCTTAAGTAAGAACAGATAAAGAAGTTCTATTAGCCTGCAATGGCAGATTAGTAACATTCAAACTATAAGCATTATCTCATGTCACTCTTAATAAATGTATTTGCTTTATACCATTACTGTTTCAAATTTCATTTTTATAAGCATTATTTATACTAAATATTAAATTATTTGTATAAAAGTGTTAAAAAATATAAGGAAAACAAATAAAATTACTTTTGTTTAACTGGATTCAATTGACAGTTTTTTATGATTAGTTGATAGCTTTCTTATAATCAGTGATTTTAATGAAACAAATTTGCTACTTATTATTGTTGCTAATAGTTACCACATGTGTCATTATATTTCTTTTAAGAAAATAGCAAAAAATGATGTCATTTGAAAAGATAAATAATGTATAGCCAAGTTTAGACTACAAGTGATATGAGATAATGCTAAAACAGAAAGAGAAAGTATACAATTAAAACTAAATAAGCTCAATTCAAACTAGTTTGACTGTTGTAAAATAGTCATATTTGTGAAGATACTGAGGGTCATAGTTGTTCAATTTAAAAAATATGAAAGTAAAGAATTTAATATTTGATAATGATATCACATAGTGGTTGTAGCTATTATGGGTTTAAAAAATGTCAAACATATAGTCATTTTTCTATTTATCCTTTGTTATTTTCTTCTGAAAAATATCATTGAACATTATTTTGGTCTTTTGAATATTTATCTTTAGTCCTACCTTTTACTTTTACCTGATAATTCATAACATTTCCTGAAATTCTAAAATATTAGTTTCAAAAACAACCATATTATCTGCAAAATCTAGATGATTTAAATAATCTCCATGTATTTTTACTTCCTTAACTTTTCATTATAATCCAGAAATATTTTTTGTAAAGTGACTGTAAAAGAATGTTTTTATATAAAGAATCACATTGTCCTACCCTCTTATCAATATTAATCTTTTAATATCATTACTGTTCATTTTGGTAAATACTCTTTACAATAAGGCAACATCTAGGATATATATCTTCATAATCCAAAGTTTTAATCACTGTGGAAATAGTAATAGAAGCAAATGTATTTCCATAATCTATAAATCCAAACACAATGGGAATGTTAAAACAGGCCAACTCATGGTTTTTTCTGTTTTAACAACAGTTATACATGAGCATAAGAAGTGGTGGTCGTGTGATGTTTATTGACAATGGGAATGTGTATTCATTAATCCTTTCTATAACTTCTCTCAATAGATAGATATGGTGCACTATGTTAAAACCATGTTTATATTTAGTTGTTTTTTTGGGGGTTGAAATAATCTATAAATCCAAACATAATGATAATGTGTATTCATTAATCCTTTCTATAACTTCTCTCAATATTTGGATATATTGCACTATGCTAAAACCATGTTTTTATTTAGATTGTTTTTTTGATTGAGAAAACGCCTTGTTCATTATAGACTAGTTATAATTATCATAATTAAAAATGTCCAAAGAACTGATAGATCTATAATTTGTAATATCTTTTTATTATCTTTTTTAAATATTAATATTACTACTACATTTTGTTAATCATCTGATTATTCTTTATCATAATACTTGGAATATAACACAACTACATTTGTTTCTATTTTTGTTACATGCTTTTTAAAACGTCAATAATAATTCTGCCATTTCTTAAGGTTTTTTCCTTCATAGACTTAAAAGCATAGCTCACCTCTTCATTTTAAATGCCAGAAATTAACAAAATATTGTATTTGTAGTGACTATTTTATTGTTCTTTATTTCTATATAAAAATAATATCTGACCAAAAGCTATTCTTGTCTATTACAGCTAGAAAATTAACAAAGAGCTGTTGCTTCACTGTTACCTAGCAACATCTATGCTCAGCATGTTTCTCTAATTATTTACATAGGAAATTCTTCATATTTATTTGCTTATATATTAATTAAAGCAGATTCATAATTAGATGATGATTAATATTTATTCTATGAAACAATTCTGAAAGAGTTGATTGGCTGGTTCTTTTAGTTGATTCTAAAGTTTAGATGCATGAGTTACTATAAACTCATTGTTAAAATGATTTAATCATATTTTCCTGAAGGTTTGTGATGATGGTGTTCTAGTTGTATTTTATATTGGACTATTTCCATCATCTAATAGGTATATTGAATGTGTTTAGAAAAATTTAACTTTATTTAAATATCTATGAAATACCATGTGAATGTGGAAGAACATATATTGCTGAGACCAGTCATCCCATTGAAAAGCACTTGCAAAAACACAAACTGATAATTAGAAGAAAGAAAACAGATGTGTCTGATGTAGCAGACCATGTATGTACCAATGAACACATGTTCAATTGGGAAAATACAAAAATATTAGATAGAGAAGAAAAGGTGCAAAGACAATGGCAAAAAACATCCCATAAGCCAACCTAGTGTGACTATATATAATGTGTGGAAACCACTAATCAACTTTGCTCTCAGGAAAAAGTGGAGAAATCAGGAGGAACCTCATAAATAAGAATATGAAATTTTACCGACTGTTACCTTTGGCAAAATGGCTCAGTTGGTTAGAACATTACCTTAAAATTCAATAATCAAGAATCTAAGGGTCCAAGTTCGAATACCATGCTAGTATTGTCACTGGTCAGGCCAACAACACCTGAAGAAGAGAGGAGAATAATACCTCTTGAGACGTTGTGCATATACTAACCTGTTTGATGTTCTATTATTAACAGTTGAATGTATTTGGAATATTTAAATAAAGTTTACTTTTTCTAAAGACATTTAATACACATATTAGATGATGGAAATAGTCCAATATAAAAACACAATTAATTCATATTATTTCCAATTTAATATTAAGCATGTTTGATTTGCATATAATGCATTTACTGTAACATAGTACATCCCTGCTAATTTGCTAATCCTCTTTTATTAAATTAAATAAAGAAGATTGTATCCATAATATTGACATACATATATATTAAATCTACTGTAATAGTAGCATTTTATAATAATAAAATAATAGTTGATTAACAGAAACATCAAATATTATTTTTTAATTGTACATTTTTTCCCAATTAAATGAATTAGATATCTATTAAAAGAATTTGAATTTTCACACAAATTTAAGACTGGTGATTTTTGTTAACGTGTGTTTGTGTTATTAAAGTGCTTTCGGAAGTGACGTGATTCAAATGCTGAGTTTTCCGTTCAAATTCTACACCATTCATGACGTTAATTGATTATGCTCACTTGGTGTGTTCAGCAAGAGTAGATTATAATTGAAGAAGATTTTTTAAGATCTTCACTTATATAATTTTATATGCTGCTCTTAACAAGCGTAACATAATTATTATTGTTTAACTGTTATAGCATTAAACATTTACATCAATTATTTACTCATATACAACTCAATCCTATAAAATATTTGACTAAACATATATATATATATTACAAAATTCGGAATGATGGATGGCAAAGAAGACTGCATAAGCCTCGTTTTCATCACTTTTTAAGCTGCTTATGGACTTATCAAAATTTGAAAGAAAAACTATAATTCTTTAAAAACTATTTACTTAAAATACGATAATACAAATTTCCTCATATACACAAATAATATATATATAATATTAAGTAATAAAATAATATAGAATTGCATAAATCTCATCTTTTCTTGATTTTTTTCTTGATGATGTGTTTATCAATTGAAATTAGTATATATAAGTGTTAATAATTTTAATTTAACAATATATAATCGAAACAGAAATAAACGCAACCCTCAATAGTTGATTGGCGTTTACTTGTTCATTATGAGTTGCCGTCAGTTCCGTTTCAATTACATATTATTAAGCTGTGAATGTTTATAATTACACATTAAAACTCGTTTCATTTGATATTGGACGTTGTAAAAGCTTAAAACATTGTTTTGACTTTCTGAATAATTAAATAATCCATTTCGGATTATTTACTCTGTGGGTAAATTAACATAGTAGGCATATTGCCTCTCTGCTTTAGAACAATATCAATACCAACCAAATTAAATAGGCAAATAGTATTATTCTATCTTTTTCATAGCGGATTGACATAGATGTAGCTCATTGGGTATTGAAATTATTCCCATTTCAGTTACATATATATAAATCACTAATTAGTAACCGTTTTACATAAATTTAATTTAATAAACACCATCTACAAAAATTTTTTATGAAGTTTTAATTAAAACAGGCAAAACTCACTATACGTATTGCCACACACAGCAAGCTAGAGTAATCAATGGATGCCAGAAGGCTTGTGCATAAAATCCCCATCTAGTGTCTACTCATCCAATATCCCTAGGCTAGTTTCTGACTTGTGGCCTTCGTCAGTGAGGAGCCTTGGATCTGAAAGCACTGCACCTAAGGCTCCTCACTGATGAAGGCCACAAGCCAGAAACTAGTCTGGGGATATTGGATGAGTGGATTTTATGCACAAGCTTTCTGGCATCCATTGATTACTCTATCTTGCTGTGTGTGGCAATACGTATAGTGAATTTTGCCTGTTTTAACAACAGTTATAAGCAAGCATAAGAAATGGTGATCATGTGATGTGAAGTTTTAATTAACAAAATTTGAAGCAAAATTTATCAATCTTTATTGGACATATGTGTGTTTTAATAACTTTCTTTATTACCAGCACCAAATTGAATTGATATCCCACCAAATATAACAATCCAATTTCTACTTAACTAAATCTTAAAACAAATGGCTAGAGATAATCTCTACTTTAATAAATGATTAATAATAATCATTAATATATTTATCTAGAGTGGATGGTCTTAAAGTTGGGGATAAAGTAAGTTTGACACTTATGTATAAAAATATAACAATTTCCTATCGATAAATAGTGTACATATGATAAAGATATATTAGAGCTGGTGGCCTGGGCTAATCGATGAATGTTGACTCCGCATGAGATGCATCTTGGGGGTGATTTGTTTTTTATTGTATCTTTCTTTATTCATATGATTTCAGAAGATTAGGTGGTGGTGTGGAGATTATTTAATAAATTTATAAAAACAAATTTGATATCAGAGTCTGGTCATAATTTTAACCATAATTTAAGTAATGCATTTTATGTATCAGCTTAATTTCAGTAGACAAAATAGAAAGTTTAATTCAACTCATTTTAAATAACTTTTCTTTTAATTAATGTTTTGATATCAAACTTTATCCAATGATTAATGTTTAAAATAATTGTAATTTTGTGATTGATGATGACTCTGATAGTTTTCAGACAGCTGATGACCTTGATTGCTAAAGAAACATATAACCCATATTTATTACTTGATATATTTATCAAACATTGTTGCTTGAAAGTTAACAAATAGATGGCATAAATGAAATTGATATTATTTGTATATAATTTTAGTAAATACAAACATTAATTATAGCAATAGAACATATCTATCACTCTTATTGGTGTCAAATTAAAAATGTAATATTTTTTAACATTAAGACTGATTACAGTGACATAAAAATAAATAGTGGACATTAATTAATGAAAGATTATTTACATGGGACTTATAATTGTTTTAGCCTTATGCAACATATTTAGTGCTTTGTCTAAGTACAAAATAAACTGGTATTCCATATAGCAACAATTTCTACAATGTAAGTATAAAATTTACCAATTTATGTAAGTATAAACGAATCCATTACCTCATATGTATTTGTTGCACTATTTTCATCATCTAATATGAGTATTGCATGTCTTTAGAATAATTTAACTTTATTTAAATATTCCAAATACATCAACTGTTAGTAATAGCACACAGGTTAGTATATGCACAACATTTCAAAAAGTATTATTTTTCACTCATCTTCAGATGTTGCTGGCCTAACCAGTGTCAGTTCTAGCATGGAATTCGAACCCAAACCCTTAGATTCTTGGGAATTGAATTTCAAGATAGGACTCTAAACAACTGGGCCATTCTGCCAAAGGCAAAGGTCAGTAGAAATTTCATATACTTATCTATGAGGTTCCTCCTGATTTCTCCATCTTTTTCTAAGAGCAAAGTTGATTAGAGGTGTCCATACATTATGTAGAGTCACACTAAGTTGGTTTATGGAATTGTTTGCCATTGTCATGTGAGCAGCTTTTTAAAAAATTTCTTTTTTGTACCTTTTCTTCTCTATCCAATCCATTTTGCTCTTAGAAAAAAGTGGAGAACTCAGGAGGAACTTCATACATAAGTATATGACATTTCTACTGACTGTTGCCTTTGGCATAATGGCTCAGTTGGTTAGAGTGTTATCTTAAAATTTAATATTCAAAGAATCTAACAATCCAGGTTTGATTCCCATACTAGTCCTGTCACTGGTCAGGCCAGCAACACCTGAAGAGGGGAGAGTATTACCTCTTGAAATGTTGTGCATATACTAACCTGGGTGATATTATTAACAGTTGAATGTTTTTGGAATATTCAAATAAAGTTAAATTTTTCTAAAGACATTCAATACTCATATTGGATGATGGACTACAATCAAAACAGTATCATCACAAACCATCAGGAAAACACTATTATCCCATATGGCTAATATTTTGCAGCAGCTAAAATACATATAATATGTATAGATTTAAAGTTTTATATTATATGTGGGTAACATTTAAAAAATGTAAATATAAATTGATACTACAGACTACAATAGATATATTTTTATTATAAACATGCATGACATACCAATTTCAATAATATTAATTAATTCACAATAGCTTCATATTCAATGCAACATGGTTTAAATTGTCGCAATAATTATGTTTTACTTGTAAACACTGTTAAAACATTAATTGTTCTATGATAATAACACAAGATTCATACAGAAACATATTAACATAAATGTTATATACATTATGTACCAATGAAAAGGTGACCAGTGATTGGCTCTCACAAACTACCTCTGACTTAATTGTTGGTTCAGCATGAAATGCATATTGGGGGTCAGTTGTCTTTTATCGAATCTTTATTTATATGAATTTAAAAACAATGGTGAAGTATAGAAGTTGTTTAATATATCCATAAACATATTGCACATAGGAGAGAGAAAGATGAATAATTGTTGTGTATGTTTAAAAATTAAAAAATCAGATATATTAATTTTTAACTTAGATTTAAAGTTTATATCTGTGCTAGAGGTAATTTCTAGTTTAGAAAATTTATTAGTAATAATCATTATTATATTTATCTGAAGTGGATGGTGTCAAAGTTGTGAAGGGAGTGAGTTTGACAATGGTAAATAAAAATATAACAATTTACTATAGATAAATACTTTTCATATAATAGAGATATATATGAGAGATAATGACTTGGGCCAACTGATGAGTGCTGGTTCAGCATGAAATGTATCTTGGGGATAACTTGTCTTTTATTGTATCTTTATTTATATGTATTTAAAAAGAATGGGAAAGTATGGAGGTTGTTTAGTATTCTTATATAGTGACATAGTATTTATCTTTTCACCCTAAAAATCTTAAAAGACAAGCATACTGGAGTATGAGTTATGACAGTGAAATGTTATATTAGATGCTATACTTTAAACTACATTTAAATATTAAATTTTGTTTTAAATATAACTGCTAATTATATGTTTGATATGATTTAAAGAGTATTGTAGTGAAACCATAAGTTTCAAAAATGTCAAGTGGTTTACACGATTACATGATGTCATGGAGAACACTGAAGACAAATAATGAAGGTAACACATTTCATACCATAACTTATGATACAGAGATACAATATCAAAACTTTTTGTGGTCCATAACTCAAGTCTGCCATTGTATAACATATCCACTGAATCAAAAAAAAAGCACTATGGGCTGCTTGGAGTGTGAATCAATTAATTTTTACTGAGATATACTGTATATATTCTTTTTTGAAAGATTACTAAGAATTTGGGTATTTGCAAATCTCTTTTGCAGTAACAAGTGAATTGGAAAGGCAGAAATACCATATTTTTAATACAAAAAAATGTGTGAATTGGTATATTCAATATAACCACAGCAGGTTTTTTGCTAGAATAGCTTAATAATATATGAATAGTTAATTATCATTGCACTGCTTAATTCTAAATATTAGTATTATATGTGTTGCAACTGTAAGATGTTTAGGATAGTCACAAATTATGACCTGTGAGATGAGTTTTCTTTTTTATTCATATATTTACTGTGAAAAAACATGCAATGACTATTTATCCTTTCACATGTTGAAAAATGATGGAAATCCAGTCCCTATCTTGTCTGAAATTGGCATATAGTTAAAGTGTTGAACTGATACATTGCATGGAAACTTGCAAATTTGATTCTTCTGACTGATCACAAACATATAATAAGAAATGATGTTCTGTGTATGTGTGATGATGACTAATTATGACATAATAGTTGTGAAATAAAAAATGAATTAAGAAAAGAACAAACCTTCTCTATGCCTACACAAGCTGTTTACACAGAGGCAAAACTCTCCATACAGTAAGTACCATTCAGTGCAAGCCAGAGTAATCAATGGATGCAGAATGATTTGTGCATAAAATTCCTATTTAGTGCCTACTCATCCAATATTCCCACTAAGTGATGCTAATCTATGGAGAGTTTTGCCTCTGTGTAAAAAAAAAAAACAATTGGAAATTATTTTATCATCTATACACAAATTAATTTAGACTTTATATTTGTTTCACAGATAATGCTGCTGAATTTATTTTTCATCAGTGGATAGTGTTTTAATATACGTTTATGATGTAATAGTATTAAACTGAGATCAATATGACATTGTTCGATATACCCATACTAATAATTAATTAAAATAAACCACCTTAGAAGTATAAGTTAATAAGAGTACTAAACTCTCCATACAGTATGCAGGAAGGTTTATGCATAAAATCCCAGTACCTATTCATCCAAACATCCCTGACAAATTTCTAGCTTGTGGATTTCATCAGTGAGGAACCTTGGATCTGAGAGCACTGCACCTAGATCTTAGGATCTAATGCAACCCTTCAGCAGCTACCTTTTATCTTATTAGCTAACTGTAAAGCTTTGGTCCCAATTGAAAACATGATAATGCTTTTATGAGCTTAAATTGAAAATATTATTGTATTTTTAATTTGGACTCAAAGCTTTATAGTTAGCTAATAAGATAAAATATGGCTGATGAAGTGTTGCATTAGATGCTACAATCTAAGTGCAGTGCTCTCAGATCCAAGACTTCTCACTGATGAAAGCAACAAGCTAGAAACCAGTCTGGAAATATTAGATAAGTAAGCATTAGATATGGATTTTACACAAACCTTCCTGCATCCATTGATTATTTTGGTTTGAATCGAGTGGTACTTCTGTATGGAGAGTTTTGTCTCTGCATAAACAGCTTGTATGCACAAAAGGAATGGTGATCATGTGATGTTTAGTAGTTTAATGTAACACGGCTGCTTTAGTAACTAATTTATTAAGTAAAAAAATGAATAATATAAAATATTTAAAATTAATCTGTTAATTAATTTACAATACTGGAAGTAAAAAAGAAAAGCTATCTGAACTTGTATATATAAAAAAAGCAGATAAAACATGAAAAATATTTTAGATAACAAGAATTAGATTGTAATATATATAAAATAAAAGTTTATTAGTTTAAATTGACTAAAATTGTGATTGTAGAGGGCTGCATTCTATTGTTAGGAAAGGCTACAAATAAATAAAATCACCTTTTTTTCACATTTTTATTGCTAGATAGGTGCATAGCAGAAGACAACCTGGGAATACCTATAGCTGAAGAAGTATTTTCGGCAATGCGATTGAAGACCACTGGCATTTAGAACAAGTATTAATGATTGACAGTTTCTTGCCACTATTTAAAAATAACTGGAGTTCTGCTAAAATTTGGTACATTTGAGTCTGACTCTGGACTATTTAACTCTCCTGTTAATGATGATCACCAGCTACCCATATGAAGTGAGAGAAGAAATGGCCAAACCATAAGTTCTATTTGCTAACTGGTCATAATAGGAAGTATCTCTCTACTTGTCTTTAGAACTCAAGAAACAAGAAAAAATAAGTAATAATTAATTATCTAATTACACATAATCTTCAATAACTTCTCTTCCTCTTTCCCTCTTCATTTTTGCTTTTCTAATATATAACATATAATAACCACATTCCACTCTTTTGACACTTTGAAGCAAAATATATTTATTTATTAATATTACAGTTTCGACTGTTCCTAGCAGTCTTCATCAGATCTTATTATCTATTAAACTGTCTTTATTCCACCATTTTTATTCCAACTATAATAACCACATTCCACTCTTTTGACACTTTGAAGCAAAATATATTTATTTATTAATATTACCATGGTGGAGTAAAGACAGTTTAGTAGATAATAAGATCTGATGAAGACTGCTAGGAACAGTCAAAACTGTAATATTAATAAATAAATATATAGTGCTTCAAAGTGTCAAAAGAGTGGAATGTGGTTATTATATGTTACTAATTACACATAATTATAAAAATAAAAGTTTTATAAATGTGATACCATGGAATTAAAGAAATTGGTCCAATTAATTTTAATTTTAAGATAAACATTTATTTTTCTCTTATTAATAGAAATTGCTAATATAAACTTTTACATATTTATTTTTAATTAATTAATTTATCTTTGTATAACATTTTGTTTTCCCAAGGTATGTTATATTTATGTATTGGAATATTTCATGTAACATGTGTTAAAATATATACAGCTTGGTGTTTAATTAAATAAATTTATTTTTACTTGATTTGATCTCATTTCAAGCAAACAGTTTTAACTTTATAATTGGCTCTTAAGATTTATGTCTTTCATTGAGAAAGAAATGGGATGTCAAAAAGCAACCAATAAAGAATGTCTTTATATAAATGCTCTTTAGTCAAAGAATATCATTTCTTAATTGAAAAGATGCTTAGAAATGAGTGATTTATTATCATATGAAGTTGTTGTTCCATTAAATAAATATAATAGCTTAAATTCATAAAAATGGGGTGATCTTCATTAATGATCTGTGTAATTAGGGTGATCCAAATAGCATGACACTGTATTTAAAATTATATTATTTAAAATTATTAATAACTAAAAAAGTCATAGGTATAATAATTTATTTATTTATTAAGATATGATAGGTTTAGAAATTTAGATTGATGTAGTGGTTGTCATGGGTCACATTATATGATTATGATTGTATCAGGTTACCCTATCAAATATAAGCAAAGAAATAAACAAGGAGGTGAATAAATTAAATGAAACAAGTATCATTAACCAAATTGGCAATCAACACATCATTGTGTTAAGCATAAATGATCCCCTTCTACTCCTGTTGTCAATTCGTTCCATCACAGACATAGTTAATACTTTGAGGTTAAGATTCTTGCAATTGTATAACAGGTGATTGAAATACTCTCTAACCCAGCATAAAACAGTTATTGTTAAATATATTTTTACATACTCATGACTAGACAAACACACATATATATATATACACACAGTTATTTTCCAAAATGATATTTATAAAATCAAAAACATAGATTTTGAATAATTGCTGAAAATTTGGAGGCACCTAGCCCATCGCTTCTAGCAAAATTATATGGGATTATGAATTCATTGTTAAAAAGTAAGCAAGGGCAAATATCACTTTAAAGTTTAGATTAATTTTTTTCACTAAAGTTGTATTATTTCTTATTTTTGTTTTTACTCATATAATTATATGAAAATGTAATAATAAATAACATAATTATAATCTTTTTTTGCTTAATAAATATTGAAGTAATAATTATCAAAATAAGTATATCGTTTGTACGTTCTTTTTATGTTGAAACACTCGTCTACGTCAGATAAATTTGAATTGGTCCCTCTCTTGAAAAGGGTACCTTATTGGCTGTAGACAATGCAATATTAAGCTTTTGGAACTGAAAAAGATCTTTGGATCATAATTATTAAGTTTAATTACATGCCATAAATACACATTTCCCATTGCGGTCTTGCAGTAATGTCATAAAATTTCTTTTACAGAAAAATTAGGATCTTGATTCATTAATAACATATATTAATGCAAACTTAAATAATAATACTATCAAAAAAAAACAGTCTAATTCGTTTTCTTTATGAAACAACAACTTATTTAGAAAAAATCTACACTCTACACATATTTACATGGACATCATTCCCTTTCCAAGATATGAAAGACAGCATAAAGGTTTTTATTCTTTTTCCAATTTTAATAAAATGTACATATTCATATATTACATAAGAGATAAAATGTAAAACAATTTGTAAACATTCACTTTATGGCAAATTGCACCCCAATGTTTTTTAACAAAATAAAAGGGAAGACACTATTCCCCATAGATAGTTATTTGGTCAATGGTAATAAGATTATTATATATTATTTGTTATTTTAGGTACAAATATATATATATATTACTAATTTAATGATTAATTACATTGGATATGAAATAGATATCTGAAATGCAATTGCAAACTTTACTATTTGAAAACATATTTCAATTCAAACATTATTACATCAACAGCTTAGATAAAATATGTAAAAATGGTTTTATTTGAAAAGCAAATGTAAACATTATTCTTGGAATTGCTAGTTTAAATATGTTTGACTTTTACCTTTTAAAGTACTAAAAATACTTCCTTATATTCTTTATTTAGAACCTGGGTTATCTATGATAGCGAAAATAAAGCTAATGGGAATTTAGAGCAATTGTGCACCATCTATATAACTTGTAGCTGCCAAATTACTTGGTCTATATGAAGTGACAGTGCCATTTATTTCTTCTCCTGAAGTAAAAAGAAAAGAACTATCAATGGTGGCATCCAAATAAATAAGAAATGTTTCATTTTAAACATCTTTTAATTTGTTGTTTCAAAGCCAACCAGTTCAATTTTATTTGGTCTATATGTTTATTTACAATTTGTATTGAATGTAGCTGACAATTATTGTTTTCATAAAAATCGACAATACTTTCAATTGACTGTTTTCATACCCACTCAACCTCCACTTATGATTGTAAAGTCAAATAAGAGATTAAAAAATTTTAAAGGATATAAGTAAATATTCCAAAGCAATTTGTCAAGTACAAATAAAAGGTTGTTTAAAATTTTATATAAATTAATTCCTACGTCAATGTTTATGAGAAATCAAAAGAAATGTTGAAAACTTTTAACTGCTCATATTTTATTATTCTCTCCCCTATTGCCTCATTCTACTTTCCCATTTTCTCAAAACCAAATATAAAAATGTAAAGACATATAATATTACAACTTTGAGGGGATAAAGACCTGTCAATGAAAACTAGGAATAAGTTTTAGGTTACACACTGAATTTATAAATTACAAAAAAGTATTATTGTGATAAATCCATTTCCCAAATCAAAAGAATCTTCAATTGATAGATTAGTCTTTCCAGTTGATATTAAAGAACGGTTTAAAGATTCAACAAAAAATATCAAATGAAGGTAGATGAGTACATGGGTATCAAATTTTAATATTGGCACCATCTATCAAAAGAAAATATAAACAATTAGCATGTGGTACAGCATAAATTTATTTACATTTTTTTTTTCAGTTTTTTAAAAATTTTAAAGTAGTAAGCAAGCTTTAGTATATATATTTGTAAAAGAAACCCCTGTTAAAGCTTTATAAATACTTTTATGTTTGTATTCTGATCAATAAATGGTGTTTGTAAAGTATTCACTGTACAGCCTGTGGTGGCGCTGTTTCTGTGTAAAAACACAGAATAATACCGCTTTCGCGACCAAACCTTATGGCTAATACACGACTAGCAATCATATTAGCCACTTAACAAGAGACAATAGATGTAGTGGTTACAATCCGTGGCCAATTTTTCTGTGCTCCTAACCCTATGTCTAAACTAACAACACTAGATGATCATCTAGTTTGCCGCTTTTCATAGCAGCGTTAATTCCTATGCATAGGGAGCAAATTTGTATTCTGTCTCAAATTTCATCTGAGAGTGTGTGCACTGGAATGGTTTCCAACTGTTTGTTTGTTGATGTTTATGATTTTCTGTATTTCCCAACTGATATCTTTTGGTGTACTAGTAATTATCAGCATATTCTTGACATTTGTCCGAGCTTGTTTTTTTTTGGGGGGGGGTTGTTATTTGGAACCCAAAATAAGTATGTCAACATCTCTGTCAGACGATTGTAGTTGTTGGCGAAAAAGTACTGTTTCTGTCGCGACTCAGATGAGAGTAACAAAAGAAGAATAAAATGTCTACCACATTATTGCAATTGGGGAATGTCCCAAAAAAGCTAAAAAAAGATGATGCAGTTGATTTAGTTTAGTCATATGTGGTGAATAAAATTTATTGGATTTAAAAGAATCTGTTTTGTTTGTGATTATTTTGATCTGTAAGTCAATTAATTAACACGTAGAATGTCAGTGTTCAAAGGGTAGGGCTTTACAGCTGAGTGTGGCGGAGTTGGTTTGACAGCTTCATAATCTTCTCAAATCAATCAACAACATGCTTCTTTTGGCTGGAAGAGAATCAACTGTCTTGATCGATATATTAATCAAAATACCAAACAATTTTTTTCGTTTATAAGCAAATACGGACATCTGAGGTAGAGTTTGTTGGACAGCTTTGATTTTTTTTTTTTTTTTGATAAATCAATAAACAGCAACCCACATTTTTAACAAATTCAAAAAGAAAGTGTTGATTCTAATTTTAAATAACAAAAAAAGATGTCTGTTTAAAAAAAAAAAAACAGTATATTAAAAGCCAAAAAAACAAAAGAAAGTCGTATGTAAAGCAAATTGTGTGTATTTGAGATATTCAAAAAAAAAGTTGAAACTGTCCCTTATACTGTGAAATGTATCGAATCCAAACCAAAAAAAAAAAGATGTCTGTAAAAAAAAAAGTAGATTTAGAATGGAAATGCAAAAAAAAAAGGTGTATGTCAAAAATTATTTACTTTTGAGATCCAAAAAAAATTAAAAGTATCCATTATAGTTTTAAATTTATCAAATAAAAAGAAAAAAAAAGTAATTATGTTCAAAAAAAACAACAACAATATATTAAAAAGAAAAAACTACAGCCGTATGTCAAAATACAATCTATTAGAGAAAAAATTAAATAAAATCTAGCGGCCTGGTAATGTTATATCACTCTGTTTTTAATTAGAAACAGCGCCACCAAAGGCTGTACAGTGAATACTTTACAAATACCCAATAAACATATGATAGAATTGTATTTCAGTGTAAGGAATAATGGATCAACTTCATTCTTATTTTATAGATTATTTCTCTAATGTTTAAATTGAATTTTGTCACCAGTATCTTTTACTACTCTTTCTTCAACAATTTCCAGAAATATGATTCTTCATCATGTTATCCCTAACTATCCATCACACAATTTTAGATTAGGTTATGTCTCCTTGACTTAGATCAGGAAGATGCTTGAATTTTTTAAAAAAATTATAATTAGGTTTAGGATTTTTTTCCCAAAATTGTAACTGGAGTTCAAATCTAAGAGTAACCTGCAGGTGTTTTTAACTTCTAATTGTGCTTAGCACTTGACTCTCATTTCAATGATTGGATTCACATCCAACAATAGATTGGAAATTTTTTAAGCACACATTTTTACTAATCCTGTGTCTTGAGTTTAAACTCAAAGCAAACAGAAGTCCTAGTCATATGTAGCATGTGTATCCTATATTAATGAGTAGTCAAAAGGAAAAGAGGGCAAACTTTTTTAAGTTCCCATCATGTAATTGTTCTTTTGCCAGGTCTATTAAATTGATTCTAATCCAATGATAAACTTCCCAAAGTTTGATTTTTAACTTTGGTTAATTCATGACATGTCTATCAGTCTGATGATCTGGTTTCAATTTTAATAATACCTTGGAATTTTTTTCCAGTTCTAGTCATGTTTAAGATTTGTTTGCTTTGTCTATGTTCTTTAAACAAATCTATAGGTAAATTTTCAATGTTTTTTCAAGTTTTAAAAATGCATATGACCTGTCTCCCAAGTCTATCACTTGATTTTCAATTCAGCATTAAACATAAAAATAATGTCATGTTTTAGTTATATATAGGATATGTCTGTCAGGTCTATTATATGAGTTCAAATCCAAATGTTTACATTTTTCTTTTTCTTTTTTCATTTGTAATCATGCTTGGAATTTGAATACTAGACCTTTTAAATGATCTTAAATTCATGAATAAACTTTGATATTTCAAAAATAAAGTTGATTTTTTTTTTCAATTTCAAATCATGTTTAAGATCTGTATATCACATACATGTTCTTATTTGTTTGTTGATTATGATTTATTTGTTTACTCCTCGAAAATTGCAATATTTATATTCAATTTAGTGATTGCATTTATAATTCACAGATAGTTAGCATTATTTATTGAATATAGCACTCAAATATATGGCTACATATGTTTGATCAGTTTGAAAATTGAAACATTAGCTGGTAATGAGAATTGCCATGTTTTAGGGGGAAGGAGGATACTTTTCATTTATGTTTTTATACCCTAACCAAGATCAGCATGGTAAACATGTAACAAAAAATTATGTTATATTAACTGGACTGGCTAAGAATCAATTATCAAAATATATATAATCTATGATTATTAATCAAAATTTCAAGTTTAAAAAGACAGCATTCAGTTCAAAGTCATGGCAGATGAATTAGTTTTCTTGGCAAGTGTGTATGTGCAAACATATGTAAGCAGTCAGGAATCAATTTACTTAAATCCACTTACTTTAATCCCTTGATTACTTTTCAGATAAATAATATTCTATTTATGATTTGAGTAAGTTGTGAAGGATAGTAGATTTAATTTGCTACATAAAACCGATTCCAGAAAACAAATAACTCTTTTTTCGCCAAAAAAATTATATGATAAATCAGTTTATTTAATTTTTCTGTACTTTTCCCCCTATTTCCATGCTTTGTATATTCCAAAATTTTTATATTGACGCCACCTATATCATGTGATAGAACAAATATATGTTTATAATTTTTTTCTGGTTATTAAACATTTTAAACTAATAAGCAACTTTTAGTGCTATATTTGTGAAAAAATGTCTTTAAGAGGTTCTATGAAATGCTTTTATGTTTCTATTCAAATCTAATTGATTTCTTACCTTTAAATTGCTTCTTGTGGTTTTATGTTAGGTTAAAGAAGTATTGATATCTAATGTCAATTAAAGCTTTATGTATTCAAATGCGAAATAATTGACGTCTGTCAAAAATATAATTTCTTTACCGTGTTGAGTTATCTCTCGGTCCCTGAATGTGATTTATTCTACTAAATATCTACTTAAATATATAAAATGGGGGGCCTTCATCACTGAGCTGGCATAGAAGATTTGGGATACTTGTATCTATCTATCCAGGTGCATCATTGAATATAGAAGCAAGAGATATAAACTTTACTAGGTTTCATATTTTTTCACTTAACATCTTATATATATATATATATTTTTAAAAAGTTCAATCTATGCTTTAGATGTCTTTGCAATATTCAGTATTTGAATTCAATTCCAAAAAAAAATATTCAAATTTAACCGCATATAAAATCTGTCTATCAGGTTTAAATGTGAGTTTGAATTCAATGAAATATTTTTTCAAGTTCTTAGGAGTGTTCAAAAAATATTTGTGAGCCCCTTGAATTGGTTGCAAATTTAAGAATTATTTTTTTTTAAAAGTTTAAATCATCTGAGGATGAGCTATATTTGATCCTAAAATATATTCAAAACTTTTTAAATTAAAATTCTAATCATATTTAAAACCTGTCTGACAAGCCCCTGTGTGTAGTTCAAATGCAGGAAAGATGTTGATACAAATTTCAACTGTAATGATAATGAGGATTTTTCTGCAAAGTGGAACATTGGTTTAAATCCAAAACCATACTTGAAGTTTTGTTCAGGTCTTAATCAGTCGGTTTACAGACTATTTCTATACATGCTTAGGGTCTGTCTGCTGTTTTTATGACTGGATTCGAATTTAAAAAACAATTTAAAATTATTTCTACAACTAATGCTGCTTTGACTCTGTTTACCAGGTTTATGTTCTAAATTTGAATCCAAGAACAAACTTCACAAAAGTTTTCTTATCATACCTAGTAACTGCTTGTTATGCTGATGATGTAGGCTTGAATACAAAAGTAAGGCTTATGTTTTGATCATTTTTTTAATCATGTTTAGAATCAGACTGCCAAGGCTATGGTGTGAGTTTGAATCCAAAGATAAAATTGAAATTGTTGTAAATTTCTAATTATGTTTAAAATCTGTTTGCTAGTTCTGTGAACTGGCTTCAAATACTAGCAATAAATTTTGACTTTGGAATTAGCATAGAATTTCTATGCAAGGATTATGCACTGGGTTTGATTCTAAGTATTATTTACATTTTTTTCAATTTTAATTCATGCTTAGGTTCTGTCTCCTTTACTATAACCTGAGATTTAGAACTGAAATATTCTTGATTCCTTTTTAAATTTGATATTATTCTTATGTTCGCTGTGCTAAAATTGTAAGCCGTGCTCAAATCCAAGGGTAAAATGGTTTATTTTTTTAACTTCTAATTATGATTACCATTTGTCTCTCAGGTAGATGACTGGATTCAAATCTAGTAAAAGATTGGAAGCTTTTTTCAATATAAATCATCTTTAGGATTCATTTATCAAATCTCTGATCTGAGTTTGAACCCAAAGGTAAAATGGTTTACTTTTTAAACTTCTAATTATGATTACCATTTGTCTCCCAGGTAAATGACTGGATTCAAATCTAATAAAAGATTAGAAGCTTTTTTCAATATAAATCATCTTTAGGATTAATTTATCAAATCTCTGATCTGAGTTTAAACCCAAGGGTAAAATGATTTATTTTTTAACTTCTAATTATGATTACCATTTGTCTCCCAGGTAGATGACTGGATTCAAATCTAATAAAGGATTGGAAGCTTTTTCAATATAAATCATCTTTAGGATTCATTTATCAAATCTCTGATCTGAGTTTAAACCCAAGGCAAACAAGATATTTAGTCATATGTAGCTGGTGAATTTTATATTAATGATCTGGGTTCAAAATAAAGAGTAGACAAACATTTAAGATCCAGTCATGAAATTTTTTTGCCAAGTATATGACATGGATTCTAATCCAAGGTTACACTAAGGTTTTTTCAAATTTTAATCATCATCATCATCAACCATTATCAATCCACTGCAGGATGAAGGTCTCTCCAAGTTTAATCCATCTTCTCTGATCTTTAGCTTCTCTTCTCCACAACACCCCTGCATATTTTCTTATTTCATCCATCCATCTCACATGTGGTCTCTTTCTGGGTCTTTTACAATCTCTTGGAATCCAGTTTAAAATTTCAATCGTCCATCTATTATCATCTCTTCTAGCAATATGTCCAGCCCAACTCCATTTCAATCTTTTAATTTTTTCAATAAGGTCAGTAACACCTGTTTGTTGTCTTACCCATACATTGCGTTTTCGATCTCTTCTTGTTACTCCCAACATACACCTCTCCATAATCCTTTGAGTGGTCTGAATTCTCTGTATTGCTCTTCTATTAAGTGCCCAAGTCTCAGATCCATAAGTAAGAACTGGTAAAACACAATTGTTAAAAACCATCCTTTTCAAACACATAGGCATATTTCCTTTTAGTATCAAGTTATTTCTACCAAAAGCACTCCAACCAAGTTTAATTCTATGATTAATTTCCTCCATTATGTTCCCATCTGTATTAATAATCTGACCAAGGTATTTGTAACTGTTAACTTCTTCTAATTCTTCATAATAAATCTTTATTTTCATATTTTGAGCAAATCGATTAAACATTACTTTAGTCTTTTTAACATTTATCTTTAGTCCTACTTTTCTACTTTCATCTGCTAACTCCTGCAACATTTCCTGCAGCTCTGAAGCATTATTTGCAAAAACAACTACATCATCTGCGAAATCTAAATGACTTAAATACTCTCCATTTACTTTCACTCCTTTAGTTTCCCATTTTAATCCACAAAATACTTCTTGCAGCACTGCTGTAAAGAGTTTTGGAGATATGGAGTCACCTTGTCTTACATCTTTCTCAATGTTGATTTTTCCAGTATCATTATGTAATCTAATTGTTGCAGTTGCATTTTTATAAATATTCTTTAAAATATGACAATATCCTGGATCTATACCTTGATGATCCAATGCTTTAATCACTGAAGAAATTTGTATAGAATCGAATGCCTTTTCATAATCTACAAATCCAAAACATAAAGACAACTCATATTTGTGTGTCCTTTCTATGACTTCTCTCAATACCTGGATATGATCTATTGTACTAAAACCACTTTTAAATCCAGCTTGTTCTCTTGGTTGGTGGAAATCCAAAGTTCTCTGTAGACGAGTTGTAATTATCTTGGTAAAAATTTTATATAAAACTGATAAAAGGCTGGTAGGTCTGTAATTTCTAATATCTTCTTTATCACCTTTTTTAAATATTAATATTATTACTGCATTTTTCCAATCTTCCGATACATTTTTATCATTTAGACATTTGGTATATAACTTTGCTAAAATTGTTTCTATTTCTTCACCTGCTTCTTTTAATATATCAATTACAATTCCATCATTTCCTGAAGCCTTTCCTTTCTTCATACACTTAATTGCATGTCTCACTTCTTCATTTAAAATTCTGGGCAATTCGGAAGATGTAATAGATATAGGAGGTACTTGTTCTTTATTATTATATAATTCTTGATAAAAAATTTCTACCAATTTCATGATGTCATCTCTCTTTTTAGTAATAATTCCATCTTTTTTTCTTATTGCAGATATAAATTTCCTACCAATACCAAAATGTTGTTTAACATTTTTGAGACTTTTATTTTCTTCTACAGCTTTCCTTGCTATTTCACAGTTATACTTTCTTATATCATTTTCAACTCTTTTCTGTACCATTTTATAAAATTCGAGATATTCAATTCTTTTTAATACATCATTTTTGTATATCTTCATATTCCTTCTTTTCTTCATAAATTCTCTAGTCTCAGTAGAAATTTTATTAGTCAATTGCTGCTTTTTTCTACCAGCTATGTTTGTTGCAGTTTTTAAAAGTGTATCAGTTATTTTCATATTAATTTCATTCAAATCTGTATCATGTTCAAAATCTCCTAACACTTGAAACCTATTTGTAAGTTCTAATTTAAATTCATTAGAATGTTTCTGAAGATTAGGAATATCAACTGTAAATATTGTTTTTCTTAATAATTTTTGTCTCTCTAGTTTTACATTAACACATAACTTACACCTTACTAATCGATGATCACTTCCTGTGTTAAATTTATTAAGAACATTACAATCTTGAAATATGTATTTTCTGTTAGTCAAAATATAATCCAATTCTGCTGTACCTTCATTTGGATGCTTCCATGTCCATTTCCTTTTAACATTTTTCTCAAAAAATGAATTCATAATATAAAGTTTTTCTTTTTCTGCAAACTCCACAAGTCTATGTCCTCTCTCATTTCTATTACCATAACCAAAATTACCTACAGCAATTTCAACTTTCATTTGTCTACCAATTCTAGCATTAAAGTCTCCCATAACAATTTTAAAATGTTGTTTACTCTGATCAAAAGCCTTTTGTACATCCATATAAAAATCTTCTACTACTTCATCACTATGAGAACTTGTTGGGGCATAAACCTGAATTATCTGCATTTGGTATCTGCTATTAAGTTGTATAACTAATCTTGCCACTCTGTCCAATACACCATCAATCTCCACAATATTGTTCTTCCACTTTTTATTTATAATGAATCCTACTCCACTTGTATTTCCAATATGTGTGCCTTTATAATAGAGTATATGTCCACTTTTTAAATCATTTGTTTCTTCTCCTTTTCTTCTAACTTCACAAAGTCCAATAATGTCCCATTTAATATAAGACAGTTCTTCTTCTAATTCTTGCAATCTTCCTTCACTTGAAAGTGATCTGCAGTTGTAAGTACCTAAATAAAAAGTCGTCATCAAATTTTAATAATTCAGGATATATCTAGCAGAATAATGACATGGGTTCAATTTTAATAATAACTTAGAATATTTTTCAACTACTCATACTATGGATTCATCTGCTTTACCTATGTTATTTGTGTAAATGTATCTTTTTCCAAGTTCTAAAAATACTTAGGATCTGTCTGTCATGTCTATTACTGTATTTTCAATCTAATACTAATCATATCAGTTCCTATCCAAATGTAAAGTTGAAATTTTTTTCATTTTTTATTATTTGTGGCATTTGATGATAAATTCATTAATTGATCTCAATTTCATAAATAACTTTGATGTTTGCTTGATCCATCGGTTGAAATTGATTCTAAGAATAAACATGAATTATTTTTCAATTTCAAATCACATTTAAGATCTGTTTTGCATTATATGCCCTTCTTTCTTTTTACAATTGATTTTTATCCATGTTTTCTTTTCAAGAATTTTTATACTCAATACAGTAATTGTATCTATTATTCACTAATAGTTAGCATTATTTAGTCACTAGAATACTCATTTATGGCTTAATATTTTGATCAGTTTGAAAATTGTAAAACATTAGCTGATAATGAGAATTACCCACTTTTTTCATTCTTGTTATTATGCCCTACCCAAAAAAGCATGATAAACATTTACTGATAAGTAGTATTACATTAACTGGATTGTCAAAGAACCAGCTATCAACAAAAAGACATAATCTAAGCTTGTTAATCAAAATTTCAAGTTTAAGTAAACTGCCTTCAAACCAGAGTCATGTTAGGTGAATAAGATTTGTTTATATATATATATATATATATATATATATAAACAAATCTTATTCATATATGACCTAAATATTTCTGCATATATATATATATATATATATATATATATATATATGCAGAAATATTTAGGTCAGGCAGAAATCAATTTTACATCATTCCACTTCATTATATCTCTTGACTATATTTATAATAATTAATATCCTATATATCAGGTGTAGGGAAGTTTTTCCTGATAAAGGTCATCTGGATATTTATAAATATTTTTCACATATAAAATTATCCCCTTAAAAAATTAGCCTTCTATATATAATCAAAAATTTTATTAAATCACCCCTAATTAGAGTTGGATAACCTTTTAAATTGGTAGGCCATTTCCAACTTTCCTTTGTTAAGTGATGCTTAATTATTATGCCTAATTAAATAATTTTTGGTTTTGCATCATAGTCATTCTGCTGATGGATAATTCCTAGTATCCTTCTAAGAATAATTGCAATATTTTGCATAATTGATAATGTTGGTTTAGCTTATTATCAGTAGCAATACTTTGTGGGAAAAAGCATCTTCCAAAGATATATCAACAATTAACTATTTTCTTTAGACAAAAAATGTACTAATGACATTGGTGATGACAGGGTGCTACCATACACTAAAAAGTATTCAACCAAATGTATAGAATTGTTTTATGTAAAAGGAATAAAATTATAACATTTAGAATTAACTTACTATTTTAAGGTAATTAACTAAGAATTAACACGACTATATATCACAAAAAAATAATTTTAAGTTCCATATCTGGAATTATGTATTTAAGATAGCTGGTAGTAAAGATTAAATTAGCTAGAAAGATGATGAAATTCTATAAAAGGATGTAATAAACTTAAAGAATCCACAAGAGGAATCCTATAGAATAAGAATATAGGATAAAACTTGTAGTTAAAGAAGAAAAGAAATAACTAAAAATGATAGAATGTAATACACAAATAATATATATATATATATAAGATAAAAATGATTTTAAATCTCACATGCATTACTATGATTTGATAAAGAGAATACTTTGAAGAAGGTACTTGTTATTATACCGAAACATCAGCTATTTAGCTATTTTACTACACAGAATATCCCAAAAATAATAATAATATGAAATCATCATTTATCCATGAAAATATTACAATTAATATATATATATATATTAAAACAGACAGGTTGTTTCATATATATAATTTGATGTTCTCCCCCCCCCCCCCCCAATTTAAAACTGTCGAGATAAAATTAAAAAAAAGCTTATACAGTTCAAAAATAAAACTTAAAATGAACAAATAAAAAGGTGACAGCAATTTAAAAATTAATATTTTAAAATACTGAAAGTACTATTAAAATGTAGTATTTTACAAAAGTTTAATGTTTACAGATTATCAAAAAGAAGGCTGTAATTAACAATTAATAAAAAAAGATTGCCATGGGCATAAAAGATCAAGAGATGTTTTTCAAAAACATCAGATAAGAGTTATTAGAATCTGTTCTCACCAAAAATAGATGGCCAATGAGGAGAGAAAATAAACATACAGACCTCTGAAAGATTGGTGTTAGATCGATCCCAAAAACTGAGAGATAAGAAAAGCATAAACAAATAAATAGAGGAGTAGAGATAGCTTAAAGGATTTTTGTAACAGACATATGGTTAGAAAGCATCAAGACTGTTATTAGATAAATCCATATTATATGACTACTAGCCCAACAAAGCTTGGAGCACAGTGAACAATAAAAATAAAGAACCTGTAACTAATAAAATATTAAATGAAGAAACAAATGGTTAAAATATATCTTCAAATGTCTAGATAATTGAAAATAGCTTTCTCTCTTCTCTGCCTCAGTTCAGTTATGAAGTAAAATAAATCAAGGCCTGTGAACTGACCATCGACTTGTTAAGCTCTCAGAACCCCCTCATTGATTGGAAAATTTATAGTGAACCACCAGCGGATGTAGGTTCAGGTAGGAAAATTGTACATCTTTTATAACCTTTTATAATATGCAAAAATATTTTGCAAATTGTATTTCTTAAGTTAAAATATAATATAATGAAATGTTGCTTTTAAATTAATTGATTGTAAGTAATACAAAAGAGAAATATATTTAAAAATGAACGCAGTGGAGTAATAGGTGAAATAAAAATATTTTGTAAGATGTGTTTATTAAGATAATCTATGATTTAATAAAATGTCATTTTCTGGATTGATTGATTATTAAAATGCTTTCATATAATAATAAAAAAAACCGATTTATTCTGAATAACGGTTACTATTTTATATAAAAAAAAAACTTTGATAGAATGAAGTGCTTCTGGAACCACACATACATAAATTAAGCAAATGTTTATATATGTAAATTAAGGAATAATAAAAAAATCTTTTTCAAATAATGACCTCAAATGGTATTGATATGATGAATGAATGGTTCAAACCCACACTGAATATATTAACCCAATTTTTCTAGTCATGGCTAAAAATGTGACAATTTGATGCTGCTTCCGACGATTCAAAATCTGTCACTTTTAATGCTACAGTTAAAATTTTACCGTCATTTGAAAAATTATAAAATGTTCCATAAGATGCTGCCCTCTCTTGAATTATTTTACAAGTAAAAAATCAATAAAACTGTCATCGAAAGTCTAACAAAAGAAATAGGCAGTCTCTTCTTGAATCTTATTGGCTGTTAAATTTCGACAACAAAGAAAATGGTTGTCAATAACTGAAAAGTTACGAGTTCTTTTTGTTTCATTTCGAAAATGATAAATAAATGTTTTAGATCATTTTAAAAGTATTTTTTAACTAATTATAAATTATTTTGATAAAATATGCTAAAAATAAAATTATTTTAGAAAAATAGTTAAGACTTTAACAAAAATTATTTAGTTTTTCTGCACTGTAAAATTGGCAAAGAAATCACTGATGTCACAAACGTTTTGGTTGGTGAATAGCATTTGTTTTACATTTTCCGCTATCGAATATTCTTATAATTATAAATTTAAACATTAGATTCTAAATGAAATTTATTGAAAAATGTTTTTGAGTTTTTTAAAATTGTGAAAGTAATTTATTTTAAAAAAATGGGATTAGCCCTGCCATAAATTCCATTCACAAGATAATATCAAAATGTTAACATTCAGGGAACACTTAACGCAAGGCTAACAGATAACATGTGACAAATTATCATAATTAATTTTAACATTAGTTGACATGTGGTTTTTTTAACATTCCTTCTTTACCATATCATTTTTGGAAGTATGATTAAAATCTGTAATATTTTATCGACAGAACTGAAAATATGATTTAAAATTTGGAATATTTCATTGGCAGATCAAAGTGCAGTGGAATATTTTCAAAATTATAGGATAGTGCTCACCGAAAAAGTGATATCCGCCTATACGTTTGCGATGTCTGCCTATACGTTTGCTATTCTTTGCTTAATCATATTTTATTTTTATTTTCTTTACTGCATTTATATGTTATTTACAATCTTTTGGATTTTTTTATCTTTCAGCTGAATATCTTCAAAATTAAAAGATAGGGCTTTCCTGAAAAATGATTTCTGTCTAAACATGTGTTATAGACTACTAAATGATGTTTTTTAAAAAAAAAATGTATTTATTGTATTTGCATTAAAAAATGTTGATTTACAACCCTTTGGACTTTTGTGTTTCTTTGTCATTTTAATAAATAAATAAAAAAACATAATTATTGAATATGATAACTTAAAGTCAGCCATATTGTTTATGCCATGTGTCCTGAGCCTTTGAAAATGGATAATTTAAAAAAAAACAGATGGCAAGCTTCCAGAAGGCTAACTATGTAACTATCTAAAATATTAAAAATTTCCCTGCCCAGTGGTCCATATCTAAAAAACTAGGTCTCCCATTTAAAATATCATTACTTTCTCTCGTATTTATTTTTAATGTACTAAATTTGAACCAATTCTAGTGAATTTAAATTTATTAAACCTCAATTTTAAAATTTTATTCTAACAATAATAATAAAAGTGTTTACAAATATTTACAAGCAAACAAACAGAGATTGTAAGTTAATTTGAATCCAAAAGATTGTAAAAAACCTTGAAAAAGACCACAGGTGAGATGGACGAATGAAATAAATGTTTTCCAGTGTGTTCTTGACAAAAGTAACAGATCAGATAAATTAGATTAAATATGGAAAAACCATTCTATAATGGATCTACAAATGAATGAAAGTTATGTTGATTAGAAAAATCTGTTTAAAAGTGTAAATGACTTGTATCTCTATATTTTAAGAATCTATAAGCGTTTATATATATTTTTTAAGAATATATATCTTTGTCTATATATTTTAAAAGTATATACGTCTTTACATTTGCCTTTATCATATATATTTTGGTAGTATATCTGCTTTTATATACATATTTTAAGAGTGTATAGTGTTTTGCACTCCTGTCATATATATATTAGATGGGTTTGAACTCAGAGTAACAAGCTCCCTACAACTAACCACTCCATTTTATATAACTGGTACACATGAACACATAATACGGAAAAGATAAATTAAGTTTAGTGTAGACAATATATATGTATTGTTGATTAGCGGCTTATTCTGACAGCGATCTCGTAACTTATTGAAACTTTCTTACATCATAAAGATATTACTAATAAACTGAGATTAAATTGTGATATTAATAGTTTATTGTCATTATTTTTTATTTGATGTCACACAGTTTTCTAAGAAACGTCATTTAAAAGTGAGAAGACAGAGGGAGAAAGGAAGATAATGAACCTATTAGCGGACTTTTTTTTTGTTTGTTTCTTATAATACTTAAGTTTTAACATGTCTCGCTATAAATGGTGGAATGTTGGAGTCACATTAATAATAGTACTTCTTATCATAAAGACGTTTTTAATTGCTATTTTAATTAATATTTTTAATAAGTACTGTAATTGATTTATTTTTAAATGTATTAAACTGCGGATTTGAATAAAATAAATAATTTTGAGATCACGTGTATAAATAAATGAGAAGCCCGGGAAGTGATGTAACTGGTGTCACCCATGGATTCCAATTTCCATAGTTCACCACTCCAACACTGCAGTAACTCATATAAAGCTTCGAAATCTGACACTGATTATTTGTTTCACATGCCAACTCAAATCGACTTGTTTTTGCAATAGTATATATATATATATATAATGAGATAGTATATATAATAACATTTTTATAAGCAAAATGAAAAACATACTAGGGACAGATAATACTAATAATGGTCCCAAGATGTTTCTCTTGTATTTTTCGAATTTAAAATCTTAAATAAAACTTGTTGAGTCTCTTGATGATGAGTTGATCATCATTATCAACTATTATCAATCCACTGTAGGATGAAGGTTTCTCCAAATTCAATCCATCTTCTTTGATCCCTAGCCTTTCTGCTCCACATCACCCCTGCACACTTTCTTATTTTTTCCAATCATCTCACATACGATCTCTTTCTGTGTCTTTTACAATTTGTTGACATCCAGTTTGAAATTTCTATTGTCCATCTATTATCATCTCTTCTAGAAATATGTCAGCCCAACTCCACTTCAGTCTTTTAATTCTTTCAAAGATGTCAGTAACACTGTTTGTTCTCTTACCCATATATTGCTTTTTTGATCTTTTCTTGTTATTCCTAACATTCATCTCTCTACACTTCTTTCGGTGTTCTGAAGTCTTCATATTGCTCTTCTATTAAGTGTCCAAGTCTAAGATACATAAGTAAGGGCTGGTAAAATGCTTTTATTAAAAACCTTCCTTTTTAAACACATAGACATATTTCTTTTTAGTATCAACCAAGTTTAATTCTATGATTAATTTCATCCATTATGTTTCCATCTGTAGTAATAATCTGACCAAGGTATTTCTAGTTGTTGACTTTTTCTAAGTCATCATAATCAACCTTTATTTTCATCTTTTGAGAAAATCCATTGAACATTACTTGTCTTTGTAACATTTATCTTTAACTCTATTTTTTTACTTTCATCTGATAACTTTTGCAACATTTCCTGAAGCTCTAAAACATTATTTGCAAAACAATTATATCATCTGCAAAATCTAAATGACTGAAATAATCTCCATTTATTTTTACTCCTTTAGTTTCCCATTTTAATCCACAAAATACTTCTTGCAGCACTGCTGTACAAAGTTTTGGAGATACGGAGTCATCCTGTTTTACACCCTTCTCAATGTAAACGTTCCTAGTATCATTATGTAATATAATTATTGCTGTTGCATTTTTATAAATATTATTCAGAATATGACAATATCCTAGGTCTATGCCTTGATGATTCAATGTTTTAATCACTGAAGAAATGCTTATAGAATCAAATGCTTTTTCATAATATACAAATCCAAAGCATAATGTCAACTGATATTCATTTGTCCTTTATATAACTTCCCTCAATATTTGGATGTAATCCACTGTACTAAAACCATTTTTAAATCCAGTTTGTTCTCTTGGTTTGTTGAAATTTAATGTTATCTGTAGACGAGTTATAATTATCTCGGTAAAAATTTTGTATAAAACTGAAAAATGCTAATACGTCTGTAATTTCTAATATCTATTTTTATTTTCGGCTAACAGAATCGGGCAAAAAATAGGCTTACAGATAACTAACTATATGGTTAAGATAGTTATATCACTAAGGATAACATTTTTTAATTTGTTTCATGCAACAGTAGAATTATATTGGAGTCAGTATTGTAACTCATTTTAGTCTACGGTTCTATAGAAAAGGTTAACAAGATATTAAACTTTTCAAACTAATGAACCATTTAAGCTCAAATTGCTAAAAACATTTTTTTTTCTATTATAGACAGATAAAACAAGTTTTTTAATACAATTTACTAAACCCAAATCTTTTTACATTGTATTCCATAAACTAATATTATTATGTTTCCTATAAGCTTTTCTGAAAGAATCATTTTAACAAAAATTTTGCTAATAGTTGAAAACCTATCGAACGGATTAGATTTAAGCCGGAAGAAATTTTCTGTAAACAAATTATGTTTTAACAACTCGTATTGAAAAAAGTTTTCAAAATAAATTAAAACTTGTGCGGTTTTACTGATCTTATAATTAATTCTGTTTGTAAAAATAAAAGTTTTTAAATAGATGAAAATTATACATGGATGAGAGAAACGATAGATGTAATTGACATCGTTGAAAAAATTAAGAGACTAAAGTGGAATCGGGCTGCCCACATTGCTAAAAGAGATGGTAATAGATGGACAGTTGAAATCCTAAACTGGATCCCAAGAGATTTAAAAGACCCAGAAAAAGGCCACATATGAAATGAATGAATAAAGTAAGGAAGTGTGCTGGGGAGATGTGGAGAAGAAAGACTAGCGATTGGAGACAATGTATTGAACTTGGATACATCTTTAACCTCAATGGATTGATAATGGTTGAAAATGATAACAATGAGTTGACAAAATTCTTTCTGTTAGAAAAATTCATGTGACACTAAATGATAATTATCAAAGAAGAAAAAGTTTACAGAATGGCCTTTCACAGTTTAATTTTCTCACTTTTTGAAGCAGAATTCAGGATATTCATTTATGCTGATTCTATTGTTTTGACTTCTGAAGAGAGATCCTTTCATTAAATAGAAATATCTCTCACTAAAAATATGAAAAGATTGGAAATCTTTTTCAAAGGCTGGGACCTTATTGTTACCAATGATGAAGGTATATTCACTTTTTCATCTAAACACTAGACAATTATCTTGGAAATTGAATATAACTCTTTGCAATAATACAGTGAAAGAATCCAATTTCATATTATTTACCAGTAATATTGGGTCATAGCATAACTTATTTTTCTCATTTAGTTATGGTTATATCAAAATTAATTTCTGGGAGTAATCTCCTTAGAAAACTAGCTAACCCTACTTAAGACTGTGAAACAAATACTTTGAGGTCCAGATTTTTTAATATTAGCATATTCTTTAGATGAATATCATATCCCTGTTTGGAGAAAAAGTTTCCACATCACACTTCTATGTACTCATATACTTGTCTACTTATTCGTATTGTCTTTTTGTTGTTTCATATATTTTTTGATCAGATGTCAGAAGAATAGTTACTTTACAGAAGATTTATCAAAAGACATTAAGCAAATTGGACTTACTAATACCTCAAAACATTTTTCCAATTTAAATCTAATTCCAAATCAAAATCCCCTTTTGAATGTTAAACCAGAAATCTACTATCAAGGAATTATGGTATAAAATGGAATTCTTATGATATCCTGAATAAATTTCTTTCCCAGTTCCAACAGTAAAGCCAACATGATTTTGATTCTCATAGATGCATCTAGGATTTTTACAGATTCCAGGCAACCTATGATCATTGTGCTTATTTGCTTTGGAAATAAAGTTTATCAGCCAGTTAGCTATAGAAATGTGGGCAAACACAGACTATATTTCACATAGTTAATAGTTGCTAAATCTGTGGTTATGGTAATAGAATTAAAAGTCTGCTATGGTTTTTAAAGCTTAGCATCCTCTCTCAGGTCTTTTTGACATATTTCTTAAAGCCCTTTGATTTTTGATTTTTTCTTGTGTTAAATTTATTAATAAATTACAATCTTCAAATTCATATTAACTCAATGAGTCTGAAACCATTGCATTATGGGATATGATTTTGTTGCTGCAACTTTATATCTTTAGTGCAGTTTTGCTAGTTTTATATTCATTTGATTTATTAGTTAAAAAAATCTGAAGATGTCAGTAGTTCACAAAGAAAACTACAAGCAAGTTGACAAAAAGTTAGAGTATCATTGACTGGTAATTTTTTTTAATCTTGGGTGAAACGAATTTTTAAACTCCACTTTGATTTTTGTTAGCATGAGCAAAAAATGTACTTTTTTTCATAATTTATTTAATAATTTATTTCATTCACCAAATTATTAAATGCTAAATATAAATATGTTAAATACATATAAACTGGAGAAGTTTCCTTTAATTGATTAAGCAATCCTTTATAGCTAAGTGCTTTCAGGGCAATACTTAAACCCCATAATCATAGCTAATTAACCAATGGTACATTATAAATAATATGTTTAATAGTGTATAAATGTTCACATAAAATATTCAAATATGCAAATTTCTAAACATTCCATGCCTTGGAGAGAGTAAAACAAGCCTCTCTTTTGTTGATGGTGCTATTGTTATTGGCTATCATATAGGCTTCCTTCACTTTTCTTTTAACATTGTCTATCTCAGAATAAATAATGCTGGCTTCAGATGGTTCAAAAACATGAGTGGTTGTAACTTGGTGCTCCCAGAATATTGACCTAGTTTTATTTTTAGTTTTGGCTTTGTTATGCCATCAAATTGGATGTGATGCTATATACATCAGGGAAACGCAGGCCAAAATTGCGACCAGGATATATCAACACAGATATTTGTATATCAAAGCCATTTACATTGTGACATTTTTTAAATGTTTAATACATTTCTATTAATTTGAAACATAATTTAAGTATAAGAATGATATACATTTTATATTAATTTTAAAACTTTTTGAAATATATAAATTTATGTATTAGAAAATTTTTAAAAGATATATTTTATGTTATCCTAGAAAAATGTCACTATAAGTTTTATTTTTTATTTCACATAATAAATTAATTATTTTAATTATTAGAAATGTAATATGTAATAACAAATATAATATAAAAAAATAATTTTACTTTATTATACACTCTATTCTAATTGAAGACTACAAATATAGAAAATAATTATGCTAAATAGAATAAAATAAAAACTAAGAATGAATTAATTGATTTAAATAAATATATATATATATTCCCGTTTTTCTGTTGTAATTGAGTTGGAAAGATTTTAGCTACACTCCCATAATGCATTTCTTATTATTTTGTTTTATATTAATTCTAAAAATATGCAGAATAAAAATACGGTAGAAAATAAATGTTGTAAAAATAAATACATTTAACATATGTAAAAATATAAATACAAAAATATTTAACAATCTTCTAAAATATTCATATTTAAATAGATTACTAAGGCCTGCATATGCAAAGTTGAATTAATAAAATATCACATGATCTACTAAACATACACTAAACATCACATGATCTACTAAATATCACATGCTCTACAAAAATCACTTGGATTTTTCCCATACATTTGCTATCTATTAGCATTGAAGTTTTAATAACATTAGGCAACTTTATTTTCAGAATATATAAGCTAAGATCATGTGATATTTAGCAGCTCATATGACACTTTATTTTTTATCAGCAATTCTGGCCAAAAAAATAATGATGCCTAAGGTTATTAGAGATCTGAAGTCACCAGAATATATATAAACTATGCTGGATTCAGATCTGTATAACTATGATAGCAAATTGGCTAAGATTGAAAAATTTACAATTTTTTTTTCAATTTGGGCAAATAGCTTAATAGTATATCAAAAAGTAAAAAGTAGCTTTTAGAGAAAAAGTGGATTAGATCTAAAAGGTCCATCTATACTGTTCAAACATCCAAAAGCTCCTCACTGATCAAAATCAGAAGCTACTCAATGCTTTGGGAATATTTGGATAAGATAGCCCTGGATAAGAATTTATTAAATCCTATTAACTGTCATTTTTGATTACTGGAGCTTACACTAGATGGCAGAAATGTAGTGAGAGCAGAACATTTTATGGATAATAAAAGACTAGCCAAAATAGTTTTTAATTGGGCTATGAGTAAAGGGCAGGCAACAAGGTGGGTGAGAAAGATAATGCAGTAGGCAGAAGATTTGGATAAAGAATTTATATCAGTATACGTGAACAAAAGGTGGGATGATTGTGTTAGGAGGATTGTTGAGTGTTATAGTGGTAAGGAATGGGATAAAAGAATAGATGCATTAATAAAGAATAGGGAGTTGGAGAGATGGATAACTAATATGGATAGTAAAAAGAGTTTAAATATAAATAGAAATAAATGGAACATTGGGTGCGAGTTAATTTATGAAAATTGCAAGGAAAGTAGTTTATTGTTTAAAGCTCACACGGGGTCTTTAGCAACAAGGGAATATACACATAAATGGAAAAATATGGATGATTTAGTCTGCAAGTTATATAATGAAGGCATAGAAAATATTAGGCATCTGTTAATTGAATGTAAATGTTTGAAAGCAGAAAAGGTACAAATAATGAAGTTATGGAAGAATAAATATGAAGAGTGATTATACATAAAATAGATTATTGGTTTTTATGCTGGGTTTGGGAAAAGATAAGGGGGGTTTAGATCTGATGGAGTTGATAAAGATTATGTTGTGGAAATGGGATGGAGCAGATTATGGGAAAACCTAGAGTGGGGAATGGAAAGGGAAGATAAAGTGATTAACAGGTTTCTCTGGGCATAATGGCTGAGAGAGGTCACAGTGCATCACTTCACAATACATCACATTGCTACAAGTGATTCTGTGGAAACAGTTATTTTGTTATTTTTGTGGATTATTGAAAAAAATAATTAAAATATTTCTTAATTAAAAGAATTAACTGATGATATAAATAATTTAATAAAAAATGACTTCTTTATTGCTACATATTAATAGAACATTAATTAATTTGTAACATTTTAATGGTAGCGTTTATAACAAAATAATCAAATGATTAATCAATCATTCAAATACAAAATCCTGTTTACATAACTGAAATAATTAACAGATTAAGATTTAAGCAAGGCATTTACATCAATGTTTAACTTATTATTTATTATGCTATATTAAACAGGCCATACACGTTCTATGCTATTATGTTCTTTGTCAACTTAATATGGCTGTATAATATATCAAAAACTATTTATGAACTGACTATAAAAGGGTTATCTGACTAAATAACATTGAAGATAAACAACCACTATTTCAACATATATCTTGTGTTGACTGAGCTATCTAGTAAAGTGAGTTTGTTGCAATGTTTTTCAACAATATTTGGATTCATAGATGAAGATAGAGATTATTTAGAATAGTTAAAAATAATGTTATATTTATTACATTATATAATATGTAATTATACCTACTCATCTATCTATATCAAAATACAATTCAACTATATGTGTTTATTCGTAGCTGCTTAGAAACAACTAAAAACGTGTATAAAAACAATATGTACTTAAACTGCCATCAAAAAGTGTGATATTTAAATTAACGTAGATACAAGTAAAATTTCAAATTAAATGGTCTAAATTTAAAACACATTTCCGCTCATTAATTCAACTTTTATAAAAATATTCATACATAGCACTAAATAAAGAAATAAACAAAGAACTATATACCAAAATTAGTTCAATTACTTTCCAATTATTTATAATTGATTGACTAAAAAGAAATGCTTTCACATTTTTAGCTTACTGTAGACTTATAATGATGACATATAACTGTGCATAACATTAATTGAAGAAAAAAATAAAGAATTATAAATATTCATATAATGTTATCAAAATTCAGATAAAATATAAATCATTTATTTATAATTGTTTAGCAGTGAATAGAAACACATAGTTCTACTTTTCTCTAATTTTTGTTTTTAATTAAAACACAGATTAGAGCTCTGATGAAGACTGCTGGACAGTCGAAACTGTAAGAAAAATAAAGACATTTTTAAGAAAATTTGTTTGCATTGAAGTATATATGAAGAAGTGTTATAAGCAATATATATATATATTTGCCATAAACATATAAATACAACATATATTTAATCATTTACAAATAAGTGCACAATTTAAGTAAACCTAAATATAATTTAAAACTTCAAAAGTACAAAGGCGTAGTAAACAATTATTCCTTTTAGTTTTAACCAGAAAATAGTCTGGAAATATAGACTGGTGGTTACCATTAAATATGGATTTAATAAGCATTAGTATAATTGATGAAATTAACCATAGAATTAAATTTGAATGAAATATTTTTGATAGAAATAAATTGGTATTCAAAAAATAGATGTATATATTTGAAAAGGAAATTTTATTAGTTGTGTTTTATGAGTTTTTATATATGGATCTGAGATTTCAACACTTAAGAAAAAAGCAATATCAACTTCAGACAATTCAACCAACCATGGAGAGATTATGTTAGGAATAACACTAATACATCAAAAATGAAATACAAGGGTGAGAGGAGCGTTTCATTAACATCATTGAAAGAATTAAGAAATTGAATGAAGCTAGGCTGTGTGTATTGCTAGAAGAGATGATCGCAAATGGGTAGTTGAAGTTTTATATTAGTTCCACATTATTGTAAAAGACCTAGAAAGAGACCACATGTGAGATGGATAAACAATAAAGGTTATTTGCTAACCCACTAATAGAAAACAAAATATATGAATCAAATATACTGAACTAAACATGTAGAGACCTTCATCCTGCAGTGGATCGGCAGTAACTTAATATGATGATGATGATGAAGATTATTTAATATGTATGACTCAAATTTACAAATCGTGTCTGCAGTAGAGGAGAATAAATAGCGTTTGCTTTCGAAAAGTTGTGTAGATGTTATGCCACTCCAGTTTTGCAAAAGATTATGAATATGTCTTCACTGTAAATAGATACACATTTGTAAGTATAATCGTTTGGAGAGAAAAAGGATTTAAAGAAAAAAATGTTTTTAATTGCTATATGCTAACAAAACTTACATTTTTATAATAAAGTTAGTCGTCAATTATTTTATCTAAATTTCTCATCTTTATTACGATTGTTAATAACACAGAAATATTTAAATAATGTAACAAACTTTTGTTAATTATAGCAATATATGTTTTGTTTATTTATTAAAATTTTATATTTTACTTTAATGAGATTATGAAAAAATACGTGCATTTCATGTTTTCCTAACGACTAACATATAAATCAACTTCTTTTCGCTGGGCATTAATAATTCTTTATTGTATATTATAAAAGCTTTTCAAAATAACGTTGTTTAAAGTCATTACTATAATCTACTGCGGCAAATAAGTTATCGTTCAGAGAGTGTGTGGAGTAGAAAGTTAATTACCATACTTTATTGCTGATAAGCAACTGTATTTAACTTTAAAATATATTCAACAAAACGCGACTATCGAAATAATAAAATACCACATATCCATTAACGATGATGCATTACCATTATATAGATAAACTTTTAATATATTCGTGAAAACTTTATAATAATGAAAAATATAGTTTCTATATATTTTTACTACCACACACATGATGTATACATTTAGTCATTAAGTAGAGTTTTCATGTTTGATAATGACACACACGAAAAAATAATCATCCACTTATTTGTGCTATACAAATTGTTTAAACTTTTATTTTTTTTCTCAACTCAAAAGAGATTCGATCCTGGAAATGAGGCCGATTTCATGGGTTTATGCGCCCGGTTGCAAAATTATAATGCCGCTCTTTCAAAAAAAAAAAAAAAAAATCATGGTAATAATAAATTGAAATTTTCATCATTAGCATAAAACAGATTTGAACGTTATTTTCTCTTTAAGATAATTTTTTTTGTTATATTACACTTTTAAGAAAGAAAAAACAGACTGTAAATGATATTTCCTTTTTTAGTTTTATGTTTAATTGCGATATATATTCTGTGCGTATGAGTTTTAAATTATAAGATTTGATTTGATTTAATTCTAGGATAAGAATTAATAAATTAGTTACTAGAAGGCTGTTAACAGCAATTTTGTAGCGTAAATTTATGACGTTTGTTAATTAGACTATAATATTAATTGTATATGTATATATAATAAAAGTACTGACGAAAGATTCCAAATATATTAAAGTTGTCTGTTTCGAAAACAGTATAGACGCATAATCATAGACCTAGTCTAACTGATAAAACAATTAGAGACATAAATAACACCTATAATAAAATAAAATAATCAATTAACATCAGCATAAACAAATACTGAAGCATCTATTTTTTTTAAAAAAAAAATATTTTGATTATATATCGATTTAAATTTTTTTCATTAAGGCAAGTTATTTGTGCTGACCCGATTCATTGCATTTCCTGCACCCCAGCATGGAATGGCCCCCCTCCATGTTGGGGTACAGAGAGTTCAATGCACCTGGGTGGCACACTGTAAGGGTAGTAACAAATGACTCACCTAATCTAATTAACAGAAATTTAAGCTAAAAAATTGTTGTGGAAAACCATGTAGCAACTGATTCAATAATTAACTTTACCCTGGAATCAAATCAAATAAAAAATCTTATAATTTAAAACTCATACGCACAGAATATATATCGCAATTAAACATAAAACTAAAAAAGGAAATATCATTTACAGTCTGTTTTTCTTTTTTAGAAGTGTAATATAACAAAAAAATTATATTAAGAGAAAATAAGGATCAAATCTGTTTTATAATACATGTTTATATTATATGTTAAATGAAAAATTCAATTTAATATTATTATTTTTTTTGGAAGAATGGCAATATAATTTTGGGTTGTTTTTTCATCCCTGGTGTTCACCTCGAGATGTCGCTATTTCTAGGTCAATTCCTAGAAATATACTGTTTCACCGGCCTTCACCCAACAAAAGAGGAAATTTTCTACATTATAAACGCAAAAAGGAGTTCTCACGTTATGTTGGACAGAAGCGGTGTCAGCGACAGAAGCCAACACAAATAAGACTTCTTTCTATGATAAAACACAGAAAGAGTTCCCCACGGCTGCCGGTTAAGGCTTTCTTTTCTATGCTAAAAGCAAAGAGAAAGAAATGCCTTGATTGGCTGCCATACTAGTTAATTTTGTTCACCATTTTCTCATAATAGTAGAATGTCTATTTTCTTTGTAGTTTCGTGTGAGAGTGTGTGTATTTGAAGCAGTCATAGTTTTTTAAAATTTGATAAGACGTCTATTTTTTTTTAATGTGTTGTAACTTACTTTACTGGTGTAAGTTTACTAATAATGTCCTGAAGATTCCATTACGAATGGGTAACCTTCAAAAATTGCTTTTAAGGGTACGGAATGGAAAAAAAATTAAGGATCATGCGAAAAGTACCGTTTTCACGAGAATTCATCTGTGACAAGTTACTTTTGCAATACTGTATATATATACGCACAAACAAAAACAACCCATTGTCTAATTATTAGGAATTACTTGTCCAAAAAAGAAAATTAGTCGGGTATTATTATTATTATTTTTTGTTACATTTATTATTTCAAAATAAGATTAGTTTTTATATCTACACACTAACAAAAACAACCCAATTCCTGATTAATTACTGTCTTAAAAAAAAAGCAAATTCAACGGGGTTTGGTTTTTTTCAATGGAGTATTTGAATTACGGTATTTATGTATATATATATACACAAGATTTACCAAAAAAAAAAAGAAACCCACTTTCTGATTAATTACTGTTAAAAGAAACGCAAATTAGTCGGCTATCATTTTTAAATTTAGTATTTCAATAATGGTACCCTTTTTATATAGACAGAGTTAACAAAAACAACCCACTTTCTGATTCATTACTGTCCCCCCCCCCCCAAAAAAAAAAGAAAACGGAAATTAGTCGGGTATCATTTTTCAATTGAATCTTTCAATGACGGTCCTTACTAATAGTAGTCAGGTATCAATTCTAAATTGTAGTATATAAATGATGTTACTTTTGATAGATTTAGAATTATGTATTGCTTTTTTAATAAAAATAATTGATATTTACTCTTGACCAAAAATACCGTAACTTTAAAAAAAGACACACATAAAGTCCAAAAAAAAATGAGAAAAAGCCCCATAACTTTAAAGACACACACACAAACTCAAAAACAATCTAAGATTAATAAACATTGACTTATTACATCTTGCTTTTGAATCAAATGATTGATATATTCTTGCAAAAAAAAGGTACCGCAACTTTAAAAAGACACACATAAAGTCCCCCCAAAAAAATTAGAAAAAGCCCCATAACTTTAAAGACACACCCACAAATTCAAAAACAATATAAGATTAATAAACATTTACTTATTACGTCTTGCTTTTGAATAAAAGTATTGATTTACTCTTGCAAAAAAAAACTCAAAAAACAAGATAAGATTAATAAACATTTACAAAAATGAAAAAACTAACATCATATAATAGTATTAGTTAGTAGAATATTTTATTACAAATCTAAGAAATCATATCTTTTTAGATCAAATCGATCATTTATGTCCGGCCCCGGAATCGTTATATGTATATGTTTTCGATTAGCATCAACGCCATCCCGTGGCAAACTCCAAGGATGAGAAAACAACCTAATTTTGCACCTAGATGACACAAATCCATGGAATGAGCCCGCTTGGAATATTTAGCATTTGAATGTAATAATGCCAAATTCTTTCTGGAAAAGAAAGTAACAATTAATAATAACTCACTAGTAAGGTTTTGTGTATGGTCATGACACTATACGTTTTAGTTATTTTTGTCATCATAGTTTTTCAATTTGTCTTTAAAATAAAATTAAAATCCATATATCCATATATATATATGGAAGAATAAAGTACGCAACTTACTCTTAGACATATGTATTCAAATATATATAAACCCACATTTATCCATATACCAATTAAAACATCTAATGAAACCATAATATGTGTGTAAATGAATAATTATTATAAATAAAAGATTTGGCAACTGTCACACAATATATAAATGAAAAAATCCTCACACAGTTTGAATATAAAATTTAATAATATTTATTGTATTGAAAATACTTTTGATACTTTCATGTCATATTTGTGGTCATTCAGACTGACTATGAATATGACATGAAAGAATTAAAAATATACTTGGTACAATAAATATTATTAAATTTTGTATTCAAACTCTATTTAAATATTTCTTCACATTAATATTTAGAATGACAGAACATGGAAATGTAATTATATATATTATAACTCGTTGGGTTACATGGAACACAGCAATATAGTTATGTGTGTGCATATATATATATATAAAGTAAAGTGAAAGAAATAAACACAGTCAAAAAATTTTCTAGACATTTTCTACATTTCCTAGAATAAAAATAAATAAAGGTTAAAAAACTGGATTTAAAACAGAATTTTATTATAAATTAAAACATTTAAAAAGATCTAGATAAATTAATATTGTATTCTAATTTTGAATTTAAAAACAAGCATATTTCTAATAATTGTAAAAATTTCTATTATTTATTTTTGAAGTCTTTTAATTAATGCTCTATCTAAATAAAAACATGTAGATCACACTTTTGGTAAAATTTCAAAGTTGCTTTCAAAAGTAGCTTGTAATTAAAATTGATTTGAAAAGATTAAAATTGATTTTAATCAAGATAAGCATTAGACAGAAAAAACTGTTTTCAATTAAGGTGTTTTTATCACCGTAGATGACTCTCATAAAAAGTGTTGATAAAAATATCAGTTTAGTCTGGTTTAACTGTTTGAGGAGAAGTTGGCTAGAAATTCTGCTGTAGTTTGCAGTGCTGCTGAAGTTGGTTTTCCAGAGTTAAAGAATAAACATGAAATAATTGAAGGCAGGATAGTAGATCCAGCAGCTGTTATTATTTTTCTTCACAGGAGTTTTGATCAACATGAAGCTGGGTCACTTCTAAATCATCAGCCTGAACAAATGAAAACAAAATAGCTCGCTGTTCTGAAGCTTACCAAATCCTAGTCTAAGCAGAACCAACTGCAGAACAACCCTTACCTGAATTATACTGACCTTGATGATAAGCCAGTCTACCAGCTTGCCCAAGAGAAACCATCAGTTGATGAAGAAGTACTTATATGTATACGGATGCACCTATATGTGGAGAGGCACTGATATTTTTCATTTAGACAAAAGTGATTTGTTTTTAAATAATTCATTTAGAAGACATTGTGAAATTTCTATATTTAATTTAGACATATATAATTAAAAGCAACCTGTGGTGGTAATATATAACAGTACTATTTTATATTGTTTAAACTCTATTTTTTTTTTTTAAAAAGTAACACAAATAAATAACTCTGCTTGGATTAGAAAATCTAAGAGTCAATTAACATTTAAAAGATATTTTAAAATATTTTAGAGAAGCAATCTGTGATTGTGAGACTCATATAGAAGAATATTATTTTAAAATCTATTTTTTTAAAAATAATGCAAGTAAAATTTTGAGTGAATAAAATGATTGAATTTATTGACCAAAACAAATCTCTTTTAGATTAATTTAAAGAAGATTCTAAGAGCATTATAATTAATTAACAATAATTAGTTAAAACCCAAATTTATTTTCAATAAGAAAAAAACTTTTATAAACTTTCAAAAAAAAAGAAGAAAATATGTTTTATTTAAGAAAAAAAACTCAGAATAGAATTTGATAAACTGATTTTTTTATTGTTGATAGACACATATATATGTAAATTTTGTGTATATGCAAAATAGAATTAATAATTATAAAAATTATTGTCATTTATTGTTTTGACAAAATTAAATTTGTTATATTAATAATCTGTGTAATTCTATATATGCATTTTAGGAAACCTAGCGTAGGTATTTGTATTACATACGTCGATGAATACATCAAACTTCTTTTCAAAACTTGTTTTTATATGACTATAATAAAAATAAAATACATCCAATATTTCAACTATTTTATATAGTCTTTCAAGGAACACTAAAAAATAAAAAAATACAAATATATAATAATAAATATCACATATTCCAAACAAATGCAAAAATATTAAAAAATACTAAAAATTCTCTTTACCTCAACATGTCTTGCTATTACAAACAATCTCAACTTAATCAAATTCTTTACATTTATATACCCATCCAAAAAAAATCGTAAAAAAATTTAATTAACAAATCTATTATCTTTTTTTTTTCTATTAACATCCTGTTTAATTCAGATTTAATTTCACTAATGTAAATCCCTTCCTTTATCATTCTTTCATGGTATGACTTTATACATTCTAAAGGTTTTATTTCAAAATCTTTATGTTAAAATTTATTCATATGATTTTAAATAGCAGAATTTTTATCACTTAAAGAATGTTTTAATTTATTTTCCAATTTATTCTTTATAGTCCCAAGATATGACATCTCTATATTCTTTTTAAAACAATTCAAACATTTTATTATGTAAATTGAATTCATATTAATTAAAAAATTTAAACTTTTTTTTTATAAACTGGATAAATGAAAATATATTTCTTATTAATCATTTTAAATAATTTTCTAACTTTAACAAACAAATCTTTGGATATATTGAAACCAATATAAATTATCTTTATTTCATTCTTATTCTTATTTAATCTTAATCTATTTTTTATTTTATCAATATTTTTATTAGAAAAAAATTTTGGAAAGAAAAAATGTTGTAGATGGTATTTGTATTATTAAAAATATAACTTAAAAGTTTAATCATTTATTATTATAGGACAACATAAATAAGGTTCATAAATTACATCCATATATATATATATCAATGAGTGTCATATATATACATATATATATATATATATCAATGAGTGTCAAGTAAACACATATGTAAAATTTAATCATTTTTTTTATTTTATTAAATGTCACTTGAAATATATTCATTTTTAAATTATAATGCACATCTGTATGCTTATATATGTATTTTATGTAAACTCATTAGGAAATCTATAAATCATCATGTAATAACTTGAAATTTGTTTTTATGTTAATCAACACATTAAAATGTAACTCATTAACAACTAGTGTAAAATTAATGTAATAGTTTGAAGTTTGTCAAAATCAGAAGGCTTAATTTATATGTGTATAGCCATATTATAGAGACCATAATATCATTTTTATTGCTATTAATAAACTTTTGCTTTTTTGTTAAAATTATTCCTGTGACTTAATTCTCAAGTTTAGAATATTGTATGTTTGCATCATCTCTTAATCACTGTAACAGTTATAGATCTCATGTTCATTGAGCTAGATTTGAGCATAATGGTTTGATATATTAAATGGGGTATGATTTTAGTGGTTTAGGGGCAGCTGGTATGAAATTGTCCTGGCTTGAAACAAGGATTATATTCTCCAATACACTTGCACTACATTTTATTGTTTAGTCTTATTAGAATTTAAGTTTATAGTTGGACAGTGCATTAATGGCACTAAGTGGCCAGAGTATTGCTGATGATGAGCATTTTCTAATTGGACATTGAAATTAAGGTTTAAATAATTTCCCAAACTAGCAATGGCTCCATAGTTAACATGGTCTACCCATTTCGAATCCAGTCACCAGATTGACTGTTGATTTATTGTATGATTTATTTTTGATTGCTAATCATTCATGATGATGAATGGTTATTACTGGTGAGTACTTATACTTACTTTTAATCATGGATAATGCTAGTGGAATTATAATTATACTTATTGTTGCTCTAAGGAGTTAACTGGGCTGATCTCTGAGAGAGATCTTTTAATCTCATGCTCTCTTGTAAGATATAACATTACTTTCTGACATATTAATGATTATTAAACATTACTTTAATAGTTTACTTTAATATCTCTATTATTTTAATATTACTTTACTTCAATCTTAAATACTATACTTTTTGTGAATTACCCCATAGAAATGTGTCTCTAATATGTAATCTGCAAATCTACCTATTTTAAATGCTCAGATGAAAATTGCAATGAAAACTTTCATAGAAAAACTGTGATAGTATGAACCAAAAAAAAAGCTAAGATTTTATATTGCCAGAAGACATTAAAATATAATGATTAATGGCCATATCCCCACATTTATGGATGTAAAATGTACGTGAGCTAACAAAGACATTAAGGTAATTAACTGAATTTTCTATAACTATTCTCAAAGAGTTATTGAAAGCTTCAAAGATTTTTTCCCTCTTATGCATGATCATCATATAAGTTTTTCATTGTAATATGTAAATACATATTATTATTATTATTATTATTATTATTATTATTATTATTATTATTATTATTATTATTATTATTATTATTATTTTTTTTTGTTTTTTTATTATTATTATTATTATTATTATTATTATTATTATTATTATTATTATTATTATTATTATTATTATTATTATTATTATTATTATTATTGTTATTGTTATTATTATTATTATTATTATTTCTATTATTGTTGTTGTTGTTGTTATTAATATTATTATTGTTGTTGTTGTTGTTATTATTATTATTGTTATTATTATTATTGTTGTTGTTGTTGTTGTTGTTGTTATTATTATTATTATATATTTCTATTCTTTAATTAAAGTTTTTGTTGTTGTTAACAATTTTATTTGTCATTTTTCATCTGAATCCAAGCTGATTTTTCTTTTATTAATGTAATAAAGTATTAGGTATAGGAGTAATGATCAGGAAATGTATTTGAATTTGCATGGAAACTTGTTTTTATGTAGGTTCGATTTGATCATTGTTTTTGACTATTATCAATTAGTCAATTAAATATAAGTATATATTGTCACTCCACCATGTACATGGTTAGCATTTAATTATTTTTAAATTCCCCTAGACTAAAACTAATTTGCAAATATTGTATTTTTTCCATTTTATTGTTAACTTGATTATTACCAATTGTCAATAGGGTGGTTACCATTAGAATATATATTTGTAGATCATTGATAATGACTGCAAGAAAGTAGCTGAAATATTGGAAACATTTGCATAATATATTAGAGTATTACAAGAGTTATCAGATGAAGGTAGAAAAGTAGGACTAAAGAAAAATGTTAAAAAGACTAAAGTAATGTTTAATAGATTTTCTCAAAATATGAAAATAAAAATTATTATGAATTAGAAGAAGTTAACAATTATAAATACCTTGGTCAGATTATTAATACAGATGGAAACATAATGGATGAAATTAATCATAGAATTAAACTTGGTTGGAGTGCTTTTGGTAGAAATAACTTTGATATTAAAAGGAAATATGCCTATGTGTTTGAAAAGAAAGGTTTTTAATAAATGTCTTTTGCCAGTTCTTACTTATGGATCTGAGACTTGGGCACTTAATAGAAGAGCAATACAGAGACTTCAAACCATTCAAAGTAGTATGGACAGATGCATGTTGGGAGTAACAAGAAGAGATCAAAAATGCAATGTATGGTTAAGAGAACAAACAAGTGTTACTGACCTTATTGAAAAAATTAAGACTGAAGTGGAGTTGGGCTGGACATATTGCTAGAAGAGATGATAATAGATGGATAATTGAAATTTTAAACTGGATTCCAAGAGATTGTAAAAGACCCAGAAAGAGACCACATGTGAGATGGATGGATGAAATAAGAAAGTGTGCAGGGATGATGTAGAGAAGAAAAGCTAAAGATTGGAAAAGATGGATTGAACTTGGAGAGACCTTCATTCTGTAGTAGATTGATAATGGTTAATGATGATGATAGGTTCATATGACTAAATAAAGTCTTTAAAAACAAAAAGAAAAAAAAGTAATTTTGGATTTTTTATATATGAAAGATATATATAGAGAGAGATTCATAACTGGACTGTCTTTCAAAATCCATGTGAATATAACAGTCCTATTCAATACATAGATATCATAAAGTTTAATATTCAATAGTGAAAAAATAAATCTAAACCTATAACAAACCTAGCATTTGGAAGAAAATGCATATAGTTCAAAGTAGTTGAAAAAATGACAGTTCATAAAAATAGAATAAAAAATAAATATCTTATTTCAATATTGTATATTTGTAAAAAAAATATAGGCCACATAATTTTGTTTGAATAAGCTAAGATTGTCAGTTTTGTTTTTTGGTTTTTTGTTGTTGTTTTTTTTTTTTGGGGGGGAGGAGTTTTGACATGCTAAAAAGACTAAAGCAATGAGTAATAAACTTTTTCAGAAAAAAATAAAGACTGTATAATCATGAATTAGAAGAAGTTAACAATTAATATAGATGAAAACATAATAGATTAAATTAATCATAGATTTAAACTTGGATGGAGTGATTTTGACAGAAATAACTTAATATTAAAAGGAAATAGATCTATATGTTTGAAAAGAAAGATCTTTAATAAAGGTGTTTTATCAGTTCTTATATATGGATATGCAACTTGGACACTTTATAGAAGAGGAATACAGAGATTTCAGATTACTCAACAAAGTATGAAAAGATGTATATTAAAAGTAATAAGAAGAGCTGAAAAATGAAATACATAGATGAAAAAATTACAAACGGTATTATCAAGATCATTGAAAAACTTGCAAAACTGAAATGAAGATTGGCTGAATATGATAATAAAATGGAAAGTTGAAGTCTTAATCTGGATTCTAATATATTATAGAAGACTTAGAAAGAGATATAGTATGAGATGGATGAATGAAGCACAAAGGTTTGCTAGTGGATAAACTTGAAAAGATCATCCTGCAATTGAAGAAATGTGGTTTAAAAGGTCGATGTTAAGTCAATGTTTAAGATAATCATTTACAGTGGTTTTGAACTCTGCCCAATTGAATTTATTTCAATGTTTAAAAGCTTATTATTTAAGAAGACTTTACTGTAAATATTTTATGCTTCAATATCTAATAGGTCTAAAGCTTGGCATATAATAAGAGTTGGAATATAAATATGTTATTTGGAACCCAAGTTCCAAAAGAGATATCAGAATTCAAATAGTTTATGATAAATTTTCTAAATTTATTAAGTTAAATAACAATTATATATCCCTATCTGCTAGAAGAAAGATTAGAGATCTTAAATGTTTATATAACTTTGGTACTCAGATAATTATTTCAACGAACAAAATCTCAAACATTATAATAAATGTTTACATAAAATAAGCATATCTAATTTATTTTACATTAAGGTTTGTCATTCTAACACATTACATTTTTCTTATTTGCCTAATATTTATAATAAAGATTACACTAATAATAATATTTTTGTATGAGATTTTAAAAAATTATTACTTATCTTACAAATAAATATGATATAAACATATTGATAATTTGATCTTTATACTTGCTTATTTATATTATTGTATATTATTTATGGTGCATTTTTGTAATTGACTTAATGTTATAGTTTTTAAGGTAAATAAATTGAATTTGAATTATTATTATTATTATTATTATTATTATTATTATTATTATTATTATTATTATTATTATTATTATTATTATTATTATTATTATTATTATTATTATTATTATTATTATTATTATTATTATTATTATTATTATTATTATTATTATTATTATTATTATTATTATTATTATTATTATTGTTATTATTATTATTATTATTATTATTATTATTATCTCTCATATATCAAACTACTTTTCCTTTATATTATTCACTCATTTAGTATACATTTAGCCTTACTAATGATTTACTTTCAATGGCAATAAGTCTTTAGTATTCGTTTTTGACCCTATATGGCAGGAATAATTTTGCTACTCATTCACAATGATGACAATGACACACAATTATTTATAATCATGACAGACAAAAATAAATTGCAGCCTTTATTTCCAGGAGGCTGTAAAATTGCCAGCCAAAGTAGCGATTGGTGGTCAAAGATGGAGGATGTTAAAATCCCCTGATTGGAGATCCAAGTTGCCATTTGATGACAACTTTTTATTTAGATACTTACAACTAAAGATCACTTTCAAGTGAAAGAAGACTGCAAGAATTGGAAGAAAAACTGTTTCATATTAAATGTGACATTATTGGACTTTGTGAAAGTAGAAGAAAAGGTGAAAATACAATTGATTTAAAAAATGGACATGTTCTGTATTACAAAGGAACAAACATTGGATGTATATAGGTGGAATGGGATTCTTTATAAATAAAAAGTGGAAGAACAATATTGTGGAGATTGATGATGAATAAAATAGAGTTGTATAATTACTTATTCTACTTGATAGCAGATACCAAATGCAAATAATTCAGGTGTATGCCCTAACAAGTTCTATAGAGATGAAGTAGTAAAATATTTTTATATGTGTGTACAAAATGCTTTTGATCAGAACAAACAACATTTTAAAATTGTTATGGGATACTTTAATGCTAGAATTGGTAAACAATTGAAAGGTGAAAATGATGGAGGTAAATTTAGTTATGATAATAACAATAAAAGAAGACACGGACTTGTGGAGTTTTCAGAAGAAAAAAAACTTTATATTATGAATCCTTTTTTTTTTTTGAGAAAAATGTTAAAAGGAAATGGACGTGGAAGTGTCCAAATGAAGGTACAACAGAATTGGATTATATTTTGACTAACAGAAAATACATATTTCAAGATTGTAATGTTCTTAATAACTTCAACACACGAAGTGATCCTCAACTAGGGAGATGTAAGATAAACATCACATGATCACCATTTTTGAGATGTAAGATACATTTTAATGCAAACCTAGAGAGACAATAGTAATTAAAAAAACAATATTCACAGTTGATATTCTTAGTTTTCACAAACACTATAGTAAATTTAAATTAAAACTTGCAAATCGTTTTCAAATATTAGCAGATTTTGAACATGCTTCAGATTTGAGTGACATTAATAGGAAAATAACTGATATATTTTTAAAAACCACAACAATGATTGCTGGTAGAAAAAACAGGTATTGACTAATAAAATTTCCATTGAGTCTAGAGAATTTATGAAGAAAAGACGTAATTTGAAAAAATATATATAAAGGATGCATTAAGAAGGATTGAATATCACAAATTTTGTAAAATGGTGCAAAAAAGAATTGATAATAAATATAAAAACGCATAATTGTGAACTAGCATGGAAATCTGTAGAAGAGAATAAAAGTCTCATGAGTGTAAAAATATATATTGGCATTAATAGGAAACAATTCTACAATTAGAAAAAAATACTATTACTAAAAAGAGAGATGACATTATGAAATAAGTAGAAGAGTTCTATCAAGAATTATTTAGTAAAAAGAACAAGTACCTCCTATAGCTATTATATCTTCTGAATTGCCCAGGATTTTAAATGAAGAAGTGAGACATGCAATTAACTTTTGGAAGAAGGGAAAAACTCCAAGTAATGATGGAATTATAATCATATCATAAAAGAAGCAGATGAAGAAGTAAAAATTTTTTGGCAAAGTTATATCTAAATGATAAAGATGTATCAGATTATTGGAAGAATACAGTATTAATATTAATATTTTAAAAAGATGATAAACAAGATATTAGAAATCACAAACCTATCAATCTTTTATCTGTTTTATACAAAAATTTTACCAAGATAATTTCAACTCATTTACAGAGAACATTGGATTTCTACCAACCAAGAGAACAAGCTGGATTTAAAAGTGATTTTGTATAGTAAATTATATCCAAGTATTGAGAAAAGTTATAGAAAATACCAATGAATATGAGTTGACATTATGCCTTAAATTTGTAGATTACAAAAAGGCATTTGATTCTTTAAGTGTTTCTTCAGTGATTAAAGCATTGAATAATCATGATATAGACCCAGGATATGTCATATTCTGAAGAATGTTTGTAGAAATACAACAACAGTTAGATTACAAATTGGTAACAAGCTATGATTTTGGAAACTTAGACTTCCCAAAAGTGCTGATGATTAATTAAATTATTAATTACTACCCTATATAGCTTCATTACATGTGCATAAAGCACAATTATAGAGCTATAGTGATACTAGGAAGGTTAACACTGAGAAAGGTGTAAGACAAGGTGACTCCATATCTCCAAAACTTTTTACAGCAGTGTTGCAAGAAGTATTTTGTGGATTAAAATGGGAAGTAAAGGAATAAAAGTAAGTAGAGATTATTTAAGACATTTAGATTTTGTAGATGATGTAGTTGCTTTTGCAAAAAAATGCTTCAGAGCTTCAATTAGGACTAAAAGTAAACATTAAAAAGACAAAAGTAATGTTCAATGGATTTTCTCAAAAGATAAAAATAAAGATTGGTAATGATGAGGTAGAAGAAGTTAATAATTAGAAATATCTTGGTCAGATTATTACTACATATGGAAACATAATGGATAAAATTAATCATAGAATTAAACTTGGTTAGTGTGCATATGCCTATGTGTTTGAAAAAGATGTTTTTTTTAATAAATGTGTTTTACCAGTTCTTACTTATGGATCTGAGACTTGGACAGTTAATAGAAGAGCAATACAGAGACTTCAAACCACTCAAAAAAGTATGGAGAGATGCATGTTGGGAGTAATAAAAAGAGATCGAAAATGCAATGTATGGGTAAGAGAACAAACAGGTGTTGCTGACATCATTGAAAGTATTAAAAGACTGAAGTGGAGTTTGGCTAGACATATTGCTAAAAGATATGATAATAAGTGGACATTGAAATCTTAAACTGGATTCCAAGACATTGTAAAAGACCCAGAAAGATGCCACATGTGAGATGGATGCATAAAATAAGAAAGTGTGTTGGGGTGATGTGGACAAGAGAAGTTAGAGATTGGAGAAGATGGATTAAACTTAGAAATACCTTCATCTTGCAGTGGATTGATAATGTTCAACAATGATGTTAATAATGATCACATAATGCAATAGATATTTTTCACATTTTGTATGTCAACTCAAAAAATATAATTTTATTTATTTCATTTGTTTTTGGTTTTTTTTGGTTTAAATAAAATTCATTCATTTCAATGTTACTGGTATTAATAAATATATAATATATTTTGTTTTTTTATAATTACTAATGTTTTCTTAATCATTAAAAATCCACATATTGATGCAGAGAAAAATTCCTACATTCTCATTGGTTAAAAGTCAGATATAAATTATTGGGGTTTTTTTTATTTCTCAATATAAAATATATATTTTTTAATTTATTTTCTTAATTCTAAAAACATTTTCATTTAAAGTGAAGGCTACACATATAAAAAAAAATCAACTATATATTTTAAACATTGACCAGTAAGAGTTAATAAACTTGCCAATTCATTTAACAATATAGCCAATGATGAGATTGTATTATCTGAAAAATTTCTTCTTTAAGAACTGATTGCTGGTTTTGTTTACATTATACAATAAACTGAATGGTTAATTTCTTAGTTATTAAGAAATAGATAATTTACTATTATTTTCTGTTCAAATGTTGGGCATTGTGGGTAATATACAAATTTCCTTTTTATAATGCATGGATTAAAATGTATATAAATAGTGTAAAACAATACAATACTTTATAAAAACTATTATTTAATTTGGTGAGTAATTCATTAAATAATAAAATATATTTTCTTCAACCATAATTTTAGTTATTATATTTAATTTAAGATAAAAGTATATGTGATTAAATTAATTAATTTATGAATGTCCTATTTTTTAGTTTTTAGTATTTAATATATTTTACACTAAACTATTTGTAATATTCATATTAAAATTTAAAAACTGACAATATAAACAAAGTCACCATACTTTTAGTATTTGAAATGAAATTTACATGTATTAAAAATTGTTTAGAATATTCTTTTTCTTAATGAAGGCAATGTTTTTTAAAAAATCAAGTTTTAATTCAACAATAAAAAAAAATTAAGTTTCATCCTTCATTATTTTTTCTTTCTATTTTAATTAACTGTAAACACTTTCAGTGAATTAGTCATGAAAGTCAATGAAAGTGTATTTTTAAGAAATATACTGTCCCCTAGTGTGCATATCAATGGAGTTATAAAATTCAACCCACCAATACTGCTAAATTGGCAAACCAGCTGAACCCTGAAATATTGCAACAATACTAAACATGTACACAAAATTGGAAAGTAATCCACTCAATAGAAGTGTGTTCAAAATCGATCACAAGATTTGACCCAAATAAACAACAAACAAAATTTCTAAGTTAACCCAAATCATTTAAAAATTACAAAAGCCAACTAATACTGCTTATAGAAAGTACTTTTGCTATTCAAAATAGACATTTTATTTATTTAAAAAAATACAGTATAAGTATACTAATTCTCAAAAAATATGTAGGTTAATGTAACTAGGCAAGAATGTTTTACCACAACCAAGAATACCTACTATTATAATCATCTAGAGGTGTGTATTTGCCTTAGTGTCTCTCAATACCATTTATTACTGTCTCAATTTGACAATCTTTAATAAAAACCACACTTCAAAATGTATATATATATGAAAAATAAAAACAAGTTAGTCACGTAACCTGCTATCACTTGTTATTTATGATCAATAGATGGCGTCTTTACCAAAACCGCCGAAACAAGTGTAAAATATTTTTACATAAACGCAAAAGGAGTCAGAATTAACTACCTCTTTCATTTTGCTCACCTCCAGATCAGCTGATTTCAAGCTGGTTTGCTTTCGTCAGTGGAAGGATAGAGCTATAGAAACTTTTGCGTTTATGTAAAAATATTTTACACTTGTTTCGGCGGTTTTGGTAAAGACGCCATCTATTGATCATATATATATATAAATCATAAAAAGAGAAAAATTAAAGAGGCAATATTAATTGATAAATATAAGAATGACAAAGAAGTAATATAATTTATCAGATTTCATGTGGATGTCAAAAATTTTACATCAGTGAATTGAGATGTTCTGTGGAAAAAAGATTGAAGGAGCATCAATTATTATATATATTATTATTATTATTTATTGGCTTAATAACATAAACAGTCAATTTAATACAGTTTCAGTATTCTTTGACTATGAAAAAATTTGTAATTATAAATTTACATTTAATAGTAATGAAATAAAAATATTAATGGAAGAAAGAAATCATATAAAAAGGAAAATTAAAGAGGCAATATTAATTGATAAATATAAGAATGATGTTATTAATAGGCAAGTTGCAAATATGGCCATACACAGCTTATGAATATACGTAACACTAAGTTTGAAAATTTAAAATTCTTAAAGCTGACAAGGATTACCACGTAATCGAAAGTGCTACAAAAGAATTTAAACTATAATATTGTATTTACCATTAAAATTTATATATATATAAAAACCAGTCTGCTGGTTGAAATATAAAAGCGTTTTTATAGAAGTAATTCTGTATTTATTGTTTATATATATATATATATATTATTACTTTATCACAGTTCTCATGCTTAAAATAATCAATAAAATATTACAACAATCAATTGTCAAATTAAATAAGTAAATAGAAACTATTTACTTCCTTTTGCTAAAATCATCATCATTTTAAATCATTATCAATCCAATACTGGATAAAGTTCTTTCCAAGTTTAATCCAGTTTCTTCATTATCTAGCTTTTCTTCTCTTCATCACACCAATAAATTACCTTATTGCATCCAATCATCTCATATGTTATCTATTTCTAGGTCTTTTACAATTTCTCATGACATGTTTAAGACTTCACTTTTAATTATTATCACCTCTTCTAGAAATATGCCAAATCTCAACTCCACTTCAATTTCCTAATTCTTTCAATGATATCAGTAATCCCTGCTTATTGATTTCTTCCTGTTACTTCTAACATAGATCTCTTCATACTTGATTTCGCATTTATTCTTTTGTTAAATGTCCAAATCTTAGATCCAAAAGTAAAAAATATGTCAAGCGTTCTTAGCCGAGGGGTCATCGCAGCTGCTTTGCAAGCAAGTAGTTGGTTGCAGATGGTTGTGGGTTCGCATCCCGGCGGATGCTATGACATATGAGAAAAAAAAAAGTAAAAAATATGTATTAAAAACTTTCCTTTTGAAACATTGCAGTGTGTCATTTAACATTTAAATTATTTCTACCAAACACTATACAACCTAATTTAATTCTTTGATTAATTTTATCCCCCATGTTTCCATCTCTATTAATAATCTGACCAATGTATTTGTAATTGATAACTTCTTCTAATTCAACATTATCAATCTTTATTTTCTTGTTTTGGAAAAATCCATTGGACATTATTTTAGTTTTTTTTGCATTTATCTCTTGTCCAACATTTTACTTTCATCTAATAATCCTTGGAACATTTATTGAAGCCCTGAAGCATTATTTGAAAACAACCACATCATCTGCAAAATCTAGATGACTTAAATAATCTCCATTTATTTTTATTATCTTCACTTTCCAGATAAATTCATACAATACTTCTTGTAAAACTGCAGTAAAATGTTTTGGAGATATGGAATCAATTTATTGTATAACCTTCTCAATATTAATCGTATCACCATGTAATCTAATTAGTGCTGTTGTATTTTGATAATTACTCTTCAACATCTGACAGTATCATAGGTCTATGTGTTCAATATCCAACATTTTAATAATATTTTTAAATGCAAACAATGATAGAAGTGTTTTGAAATTAAATCTTTCTGTAAGTTTAATATTAAGGATTTTAAACTTCTCACTCGATAATTTAATATACAAATTAAAAAGCGTATGAAACCCTTGAACAAGAAGCTATAAAGATTCCACAAATTATTATATGCTAAGTGCTTTCAAGGCCATTTGCCTCATATTTATAGCGGTAATGTGAGATGCAAAACAAGGAAATAGGGAAAGGAAACAAAGCAATATGCAAAACGTATGCAAATGAACTAGATAGTCCAACGTTTGGATATGTCAAAGCAGGTGTCCCATCTATTGATAGAGTTATTATTGCCATTAATGAAGTATGCTTCTCTGATTTTCCACTTGATGTTGTTTTTCTCAATGCAGACTATTTTGGGGCTGGAGGGTTCAAACACATGTCCTGTCTTCTTGAAATGTTCTAAGAATGTTGATGAGTTATCGTTATTTTTCTTTGCTCTATTATAGGTGTATGTATGCTGTGCTGTTCTGTTGATTATGCCTGCTTTGGTTTCCCCAAAATAAATGGCCCGGCAACCAGGTTGTGGGCATGTTATGCTGTAAACGACATATGGGGTCTGAGAAGGTTCGATTTTGTCCTTAGAGTTATTGATTAGACAATTTGTGCATGGGGGTGTATGAAAACTAATTTTAAATTTGTTGAACAAAACCTTGATTAATTGGTAAGACATTTTAGGTATGTGAAGAGTAATATATAGAAGTTTAATATCATTATTATTGTCTGCGATTTTCTTATAAAATTGTTTTATTTTGTTGTTAATAGTGTTGAGTTTGTAGCCTGCTTGTAGTAGGTCTTTGGTGGAGAGATGTATATTATTCTTTCTATCCACTTCAAACTTGCACAGTTGCATATTTCTGTATAAAAATGCATGAAGGCCTGCAAATTTGTGAGAGCTTGGTAAATTGGAGTGTGGGTGTATAAAGCCTCTGATTTCAAAGGGCTTTATTATCATTGAGTAATTTATTGTTCTCTCATCCCATGTTAGATGAAGGTCGAGGTATTTTAGACTTTGGAAAGCATCTTCTGCTGTGGAATTGATAGTTAGGTTAGTGTTTTGTGATAAATCTTGTATGATGCTATTTGTAGTGTGTTGGTTGGCTAAGATGAATATATCATCTACATACCGCATGTATATAGTGTGAGGGCAGTCAGATTGATATTTGGATACAGTTAGTTTTTCATGGTGATTAAGGAAGTTGCTGGTTACAATTCCACTGAGTGGGAGACCCATGGGCCATCCACTTTTCATGTTGTACCAACCATACTCAAATGTGGTATAAATGTGTTTGTCCATCCATGCCAAAAAGGTAACGATGAAATTAATGTGTTCAGCTGAGAGCATGTTAGTTAGTTTTTGTTGGACAATTTGAATGGATTGTTTTCTGGCAACTGATTCATATAATTCTTTGACATCGAGGGCAGTCATGTAGAAGTTGTTCCCGATCGTGGCTTTTTTGATTTTTTCCACAATTGAAAAGACGAATTAGTAGAATAATTTCCAAATCCCAAGCTGTCTATTAGTAGTTGATTAACCATTTTAGCAGTTTGAAAATAATGGACTCCCCCAAAATCCATCATTAAACGCAGCGGTTCTCCAGGCTTATGGAGTTTAATATTGGCAAATATTCTCGGAGCTTTAGTGGAGGACGGATAAACTCAGTAGTATTCTGCAATTTAAATGCTTTTGTTTTGATGTGGACAGAGGATGGAAGAAACAAATTTATTGTGGTTAAGCTTGTTGTTGAATTGTGCGACAGGAGTGAGTTGTAAATTTGAAATTTGATCGTTTATTTTCATTTTATAATCCTGGGAATGTCAAAGCACAAACCTGTTGCCCTTGTCTTCTTTAAGGCAGATTAAATTATTGAGATCTAGAAACTGTTTAGTAATTTTGATGTCACTATTCCAGCTATTATCCTTTATGTATAACTGTTTCTGTTTAATAGATTTAGCTATATCTGTTATAATGCTATCTCTATGCGGGTTATTAAGTAGATTTGCTTCAACATCAGCGATAAGCTTTAGTTTGGGTTGTCTTCATTGGCCTCCTATGAATCTAGGTCCAAGGGAAAGAACTTTTGTTATCCTGTCGGGGGGGGGGGGGTAAGATTAAATAAATTTCAATTCAATAGGCAAAAAAAAAAACTCAATCATTTTTGCAAGCACTGAAAGAAATTAATGTCATTATCAGCATCAATCATTATGAATCTACTGCAGGATGAAGGTCTCTCCAAGTTCAATCCATCCTATACAATCTCTAGCCTCTCTTCTCCACATTATCCCTGCACACTTTTTTATTTCATCTATCCATCTCACATGTGGTCTATTTCTGAGTCTTTTACTATCTCCTGAAATCCAGTTTACAGTTTCAATTGTTCATCTATTATCATCTGTTTTAGAAATATGTCCAGCCCAACTCCACTTTAATCTTTTAATTTTTTCAATGATGTCAGTTCCCTTACTCATGTATTGCATTTTCGATCTCTTCTTATTACTTCTAACATACATCTGTTCATATTTCTTTGAGTGGTCTGACATCTTTGTATTGCTCTTCTATTAAGTATCCAAGTCTCAGATCCATAAATAAGAACTGGTAGAACACATTTATTAAAAGCCTTTCTTTTCAAACACACAGGCATATTTCCTTTTAATATTAAGTTATTTCTACATTCCAACCAAGTTTAATTCTATGATTAATTTCATCCATTATGTTTCCATCTGTATCAATATTCTAACCAAGGTATTTGTTGTTATTAACTTCTTCTACTTCATCATTATCAATCTATATTTTCATCTTTTGAGAAAATACATTGAACATTACTTTTGTCTTGTTAATGTTTACCTTTAGTCCTACTTTCTTACTTTCATCTGGGAACTCTTACATTTCCTGAAGCTCTGAAGCATTATTTGCAAAAACAACTATATCTTCTGCAAAATCTAAATAACCTAAATAATCTCCATTTACTTTTACTCTTTTTAATTCACAAAATACTTTTTGCAGGAATACTGTAAAAAGTTTTGGAAATATGAAGTCACTCTGTCTTACACCTTTCTCAAAGATAACCTTCCTAGAATCATTATGTAATCTAATTGTTGTTGTTGCATTTTTATAAATATTCTTCAGAATATAACAATATAAAACTAATGTATTATACTTTAAATATAATAAACTATAAGTACTAACAACCAAGTGTTTTTAATGCTGTTGGTATTTAGAGATTAATATATAATAATAATACTAATAAACAGCCACTTAAAAATGACTATGACCATTTTAACTTGAAAACAGAAAGAAGGAAGGAAATCTACCCTAAAAACAAGTTTTGCAATTATTATACAAACCAATATGTGAACCATAAATACATCCTCATATAGAACATGCTGGTCCAATTTTCTGTTTATTTAATATTTGAAGTTGTTTTTTAGTTTCCTCAGCATAAAAATTTTCTTTCTGAAATACTTCAGTGCCATGCCTAATAGTAGGTCTCTAATGTCTTTTATACCCTTATCATATCCCACAATGGAAACAACATTGTTTTTTTTAATATCTTTGAGATAATTCTTATGTTGGAGATGGGGTCTACTTTTCCCATAAAAAAGCAGGCTCAAGTTCTTCACAAAAAACCATTTTAGTAAGTCTTCCATTGATTTATGTTCACTCTTCTGTATACTAAAGAACTGATAATTACTGGTTATAAGTCCAAAATATAATCTTGCTTATTGTACATATCATTGATTTGTTTTTAACCCAAATATGTAATTTTGTTAAGTTGTAAAGTTTAAAATGACTATTTATCATCTATATAAATAAGTGTTTACATAATTTAAAACAATAGCCATCAAGGAAAGTAAAATAAAGGCTGCACATCAGAGCAATATTTCTAAACAAAGCTGAATTGTTAAATAAGCAGAAAAAATTAATTAGAAGAGTTAATGATTTAAAATTATTTATAATTTATATTATCGATCCAAATTTCAGACTAGAAATTCAATATGTCCATTTAAATTTTCTTTTTTCCATTTCTTATTAGTGTAGTTTAGAGACGGGTTAGAGGTAATTATTTTTCAGTGTTTCAGAGTTTAACAGTAAATAATTAATGTGATAATTTCTAGTCTAATGATCCTTTATTCTGTGTACTTTAGCGCATTGGTACCATGGAGTGGTTGAACGTTTTAGGAATTGTTTAGTAATAAAGTCCTCCGAATATATATATATATTTTAATTCCTTAAATAAATTTTATTGAAATTTACACATTAAACTAATACATATATAATACACACACTTTACATTATTCTAAACCTATTTCATTTCTTACTAAATCATTAATATCCATCTATTCCTAACCTTTTAACGATCTCATATAGGGATTAGAAAAATACATGTACAAAAGACAGGCACTTAAAACATTTTCAATAATTATCAAATCGTATTAAAATCCCACAAAATGTCATAATTACTTATAATCTTCATTTATTAATATAACTTATACATTACTCCACTTTGGTTTTTTTTTCTTCCGTCTTTATTCACTTTTTAAATGTAATAACTATAGTAATCAGCATTTCAAAAAAAAAAAAAAAACTATATAAAAACATTAAAAATAGGTATAAGTTTTAAGGTTTATATTTTTGATTTTAATTTATTTATTTTTTCTACCTTTTTTATAAGTTTCATCAAACTTACAAAGACTCAAAATTTTTCTAATTTTGATTAAAATCCTCAGTACCAAAAAACGCTTTCACAGACTAAAACTATTTACCAATATAGATGTGCGCGTGCAAGTGACTTGTTTT
>JAQFVV010000910.1:0-40000 GCA_028023455.1 Epiperipatus broadwayi | reverse complement strand
ATCCCTGTAACAATCCCGAAAGAATGTAAAGAGTAATTAATACAATCCATAATTACTTTGGTTATTTTAAACTCTTACAATAACCTTTAACCTACTACTGCCAATTGCCTTGATATTTGGAAAATCTTTTAATCATAAATACCTTCCCAATTACTAAAAATAAAATAATTATAATTTGTTCGTCTCATTTTGATTTCTTTAATAAGTGATTATTATGTGTTTAGCATAATGCTTTTGTTAATCAAACTCTGATTATATGTCCAGATCTTTTTAAGTATGACCTTCAACAGTATAAAAAGTCATTAAGGATAAATAGTCATAGGCAAAGCATTGATAAATCCTGAGAGAAACCAGAAACCCTTCAAGAAATTTGTAATAAATTTAAATAACTGTGGACACCATTGAGTCAAACTGATTTTTTTTGACTTATCAATGTGTCTGCTGTTTCTTATTATAGTAATAATAAGCAATTGCACACCTTGGTAAATTGCATATTATATTCATCATATTTTTCACCTATGAAATTTGATATTCAATTACATAAAAGTGTGTGTATATGTAATTTATTGTCTATTCATTGATGAATTAAATGTTAATACACTTTTAGCACCCATGTATTTATTGAGATTGTTGCAACAATGCAAAATAACTAGGGTGACCAGACTGGTTCTATCAAAAATTGGGACAAAATGACCAATCATTATTACAGATTTGCATTCTTTTTTTTTATAAAACTACATTCTGTGTACAGTCATCATTGTAAGTACACTTCTTCTTTGGCATTTTGTCTATTGTTTAGGGTTATTAATATTCCTATTAATTTTATCATCATAGAAAATTAATATCAACAAAGAACTAGTAAAATTACACTGGCAATTAAAAGCAGGTGCAAGCACAATTCAAATTTTAGCATACAAAAATCCAACTGCTCATGCTCCAAGGTGAGGTTGGATATGAGAATGTCTCTAGGTTGAGTACCCAGCCATGTAACATAATAACTATCTTTGTTTTGGTGTTGGAGTTTTTATAACATTACTGTAGAGATTGAAATGGACATGAAGAGGGAAGAAACTATCATTATTCCAAAGGGTTATTTACATAAGACAAACAATAATTATGAGTATTGAAAATCAGGTCATATAATTGTCCCAAAAAGACATTTTGGGGACACTGGGACATCTAATCAAAAATAGAGACATATCCTGAAAAATCGGAACATCTGGTCACCCTAAAAATAATCATTTGCAGTAGTAAACTCATATGTATATAAGGATAATATCTAATAATTTTGAAATGAAGAAAAAATCTAATGGTATATTAGCAACATTTAGCTAATTAGTCAATAAATTGGAAATTCCATATAAAATTAGAAAAAATATATATTTCATTTTATATTATAAACATGTGGGATAAATCTCAACAGTTTATGTACAATAATCACCTATCATTAGAGATCAGACATAATGCTAATGGAGATTTTAAATAGTGGCAACTATAAAAAGTAATGTATGGCTCTCAGTTCATAGATATAACTAAATTTTTTATCTGTCATGTTTAATTCCACCACTCAATCTCTATGATATTTGAGGGTTTGGTGAGTGCATTTGTAAAATAGAACAATCTAAATTATACAAGATAAATATTTTGTACATCATATATATACATAAAGAATTTTACCCACCCACATATCAATACATACAAAGCAATGCAACTGTAAACTATTTGTTTATAGTTGCTTAGCAACAATTAGAATTACAATTTGACTCCTAAGTGTTAAACCTACAATATTAAAAAAAACAAAAAACATTGAGACTATTCTAGCCTAAAGATAACATGTCATCCTTATCCCAGATATAAACTTTAAATGAAGTGGAAGTTTATAGTATAAAGAGATTGCAAAGTTGATTAACCAAGCTACAAACAAGCATATAAATAAATAAATAGCTAATCACATATATAGTTTTTGATTTTCTTTATAGAAAATCAAAAGTTATTTCCTCATTATACAATATTTTTCTTCAAAACTGGGACAACATTAAATGATCTTGGAAATTAGCATACTATATAGTGATGAGATAATTGTTCGTTTTTCTGAAGGTTGTGATGATGGTATTTTAGTTACATTTATTATATATTGTTCCATCATCTAATATTAAATAATGAATATCTTTAGAAAAATTACACTTTTTAAAAATTTTCCAATTACATTCAACTATTAGTAATAGCACTTAGTATATGTCCTGGCCAAAAACACCTGAAGAAAAGAGATTAATATCTCTCTAAACGTTGGAGATATGTTAACCTGTGAACTTTTATTAATAGTTGAATGTAATTAAAAAATTTAAATAAAGCTTAATTTTTCTAAAGATATTTTATATTAGACGATAGAAAAAGTCCAATGTATAAATACAATTGTTAGTTTTCTCTTTACATTAATTGTGAGTTGTTGACTTACTTATTTATTGCTAGTATGAAGTTTGATTAGCCAATTGTGTCACATGTTGTAACCTGTTCTGATCTGTTTGGTGGAATATATTATTTATATCTGAGTATATGCTTAATAATTACATACATCACGCAAAAATTTATTTCTAGAGCAGTCTTTTCTTTTTTTCTTTTTTTTTTTTTTTGATAGAATGATCGTGTCTTTTACAAATGACTCTTTATTATTATACTTATTAACATATTAATCAGGTAAATTAATATTTTGAGTATTGGAAAACTAACCATAATTGATGTTTGTTGAGCTAAAATCTGCATAAGTCAAGCCATTTTCATGTTCTATTACCCATGCTTAAAATATAAAATACCATTATATCTAATATGTGATGTTTTGGAAATTATTGCTAAAAGGACTACAATTTTATGTTACATTTACATACACACACATATAAATATTTCAAAATTGCTAGTTGTGAATATCAGCATTATATCGACAGTTTGACTGAATTTTACTAGCCATGTTCGTTAATAGATATCACTTAAGAACACTGCAAACATTTTTAAAAATCAGATGGGTACGCAGTATATTTGAAGGACTTTTTCTACAGAGTAGATGGCCGTGAAATCCAGGCGAACCGCCGATGTAATACTAATATAATAAAAAACAAATGCACACATGTATGAAATCATAATATACGTTCACATTTATAACCCGTGAAAATCTTCGCTTTAATATATACATATAGTTTTACAAGTTATGAACAAAAATAAACTTCAATGACACTTTAAATTAATAGGGATTATAGTTTACGGATTTGGATTGCCTTTTTAAAAATATACATGTATGTATTACATCAGGCAGTTTAAGATATGTAATTTGTGAAATGTAATTTGGAATTGATTGGATGAATATTTGTCATATAAAGTTATTCTCATTAACTTTCTATTATGTGTTTATGTATATATAAACACACAAATATGCACACAATTATTTTTATTTTTGATTTATAATCTCACAATTTGCCAGCTTCCAAATACATCCACTTATTCAATATAAATAACAAATTATTTTCTCATTTCTCAACTCATTTTTTTTTTTAGATATCAATCACGTACTTCCGTAGTGTGAATTGGACTTCTCCGCCAGGTTAATAGATCCTAATGACGCTCTTCGTTCTTCAACTATATACTCCAAAAGACCAGAGGGTAAATTACTGGCAATAATAGTGTTTTGATTCCTCCGCAATTCTTTTTTTTTACGACGAAATACATTTAGTTTTGCGCAACTACCTTTGCAAGATAAAATTATTTTAAAAGCTGTTCTGAAATCTCTGTTCAGATAAACGTAAACAAACGGATTGATGAAGGAATTTGTATATCCCAACCACGTGATCGCACTCTTTGCTACGTTAGGTAAATTACACGTGGAGCAGAACGGCATTATTAAGTACATTAAAAAAAATGGAAGCCAGCAAATACAAAAAATACCCATTATAAATCCTAATGTTTTAATTGCTTTGGTATCATTCACAATCTTTTTAGAACGTTTTCTCAAAGATTGCCGTAAATTTTGATCGCTCGGTCTTATAGATTCTTCAAGCCGGCGAATTTCCGATGCTTGATGCCGGGCTATCCCAAAGATCTTTAAGTATGCAAACATCATTATAGGCAGGGGTATATAAAAAGAAGTAACAGAAGATATTACTGCATAAATTTTATTTACACTTAGTTCACACACAGTGCTATCTACATTTAAAACGGTATTCTGATTTTCAGCATACCATCCTAGAAATACGGGAATAAAAGATATCGCTACGCTGCATACCCACACAATAGATATAATAAACAACGCCTTTCGGCGAGACATTTTTACCTTATATAATAAGGGGTTCGTAATTGCCCAATATCGATCTAGCGAAATCACGCATAAATGTAAAATTGAAGCAGTGCAACACATAACATCACATGATATCCAAATGTTACAAAACACCCATCCAAATTGCCAAAATCCTATCACATCATAAATTAATGCATAAGGCATAACAAACACGGCTACAGTAATATCAGCAACAGCTAAACTTACAAGTAAATAATTAGTTACGGAACGTAAGCGGCGAAAAATAAATACTGCTGAAACTACTAAAACATTCCCCGTTAAAGTTAATAATATGACTAATCCGTACAAAGACCCAATAATAATGCTTGAAGCCGTAATTTCTACTGGAAGGTTAGTTTGGTTGTTCTCCGATTCAACATTTAACGAATAATTAAGTGCGTGGATTGCCATTTGCCTACATAGTGAATTTCTCTAAAGTGACGCGGAAACTCGCCTAGCAATAGCGAGAAGTGGCTGGGACAAACGAGAGTTTTCCGTACACAAAGCTCAAAGGAAAAGTTGTATTGTGCCGCCACAGACCACAACATTGAATACGCAAATTATTTTCAATTTACAGAAAAGAAAAAGTTAAAACTATAATTCATCTTCCTACACAAACAAATAAATAATTCTTTGTTACAACGCTGGACGAAAGTAAGCATTTTTCATTATTAAAATTCACTCTGCCTTCCAGAGGAAAAAATAATAATTTACTTACCAAACTAAAAAGACTTTTTATATATATAAAATATGACTGCATTTAGGTTTCTCCAATGATATAATCTTTGTTTCCGGAACATTTTTTTTTCTTTTTAAATCAATGAATTAAAAAATAAAAGTCAAATAAAACGTGACTTAACTAAATGAAGAAGGAAACTTTAGGAGTGAAATTAAAAATAATTTGTCGAAAAGTGCGCTTTGAAAGTAATCTCAAAAAACACTCGGGTGTTTTGAATGCGACATTACCTTGCCGTATTTAAAAGTATTTCTCCAATAAAGATATAAACGAAATTTAAAATGAAGTAAAGTAAACTCTGGCTTATCCAGTAAGTCCGAGCTTGTCGCGGCGTGAGATGTAACATTTTATTTCCAGGAACTTTTTATCCGTATTTTACTCCTCTGACTGTTGGCTTTTACAAAGAAAAGCGAGTCTTGCTAATAATAGATAAATGTTAAGTCACGTGATATAGTGTTAGACGCTGCTGCCACCAATACAATTCGATTTTGGAAATAATAAATAATTATTTTTTATCCGTACAATTAAAGCGCTTCTTGCTTTTAATTAATCAAGAACCGTTTGAAGAAAAATATAGAAATACTTGCGAATTTATTAAAATATATACACTTTAATTTAATACTTGTTTCTTTAAAAAGTATACGATTGAAATTAAATAACAAGAATTGATTTAACTTTCACACACACACGTGCATACACATGTATGTTTAATAATATCTAATAAATTGTTCTTATATTTCAAAATCTTATCTACGTACAGTTTATCAGATTTTTTGAAAGTGATAGACTACTTATTTGAATTATTATATTTATATACTTTATAATGCTTCTTCGAAAGACGACCTACAGAATGTGTTTTATGTTTTGAATGCAATATTTGAAGAATTAGCTTAAAGAATTAATATTCAAAAAAACTCTTTATCAGACAGTGATGAAAAATAAATTTTCAGTAACTTTTAGCTTGATTGAGTATTAATTTGAGAATATAAATAAATTTAAACATCTTTGCAGTTTTATAAGTAGAAAGGCGGATTTAGAATACAGAATTCAATGTTTGTAGATACGTTTAGCAAAATTTAAAAAGAGAGTATTTAATTAATCTCAGTAAAAATAAACGACCGCAACTCAATTACCTGCATATAGAGCTGTTATTTTATCTAATTTATTGTAAGGAAGTAAGATTTGGGCAGCTTATGAAACGGGTATCAAAGGTTAGAAGAGTTTTATTTAAGGATGCACCGTAAAATTTTAAAATTACGAAGCCAATATCATAAAACCAATCAATATATTCTTAAATTTGCTGGTTGTGACATTATAGAGTCCACTAATGTAAAATCCGACCTTTAAAACAAAGGAACAATACAAGAAGTTATTTTATGGTGAATTTGAGCATGATAGGGGGGGGGGTATGTCATAATTATTTCAAAAACATTCTAAAGAGGCAGCAGTGTTGATTGTTTCTATTAGCAACAAGAGAATATACACGTAAATGGGAAAATATGGGTGATTTAATCTGTAAATTGTATAAAGAAGGAATAGAAAATCTTAGGCATCTGTTAATTGAATGTAAATACTTTAAAGCAGAAAGGGTACAAATAATGAAGTTATGGAAGAATAAATATGAACAAAGTGATTATACAGAAAGTGGGTTATTGGTTTTTATGCTGGGTTTAGGAAAAGATAAGGGGGATTTAGATATAAAGGCCATAGAGTTGACAAAGATTATGTTGTGGAAATGGCATGGAACAGATTATGGGAAAACTTAGGGTGGGGAATGGAAAGGGAAGGTAAAGTAGCTAGCAGGTTTTTCTGGGCATAGTTGCTGAGAGATTCCTGATTCCATTTAAGGAGAAGTCACAGTGCATCACATCACATCACATAAAAAAATATAGCAGAGGTTAGATTACTTTGGAGAACTGTAATTGGACTTTATGTTGAAGTAAGTTTTCTGCCAAAGAAATTAATGACAGTCTCACAAAATATCAAATAAACAGGAAAGTGGACAGTATGATCTAGATAAGGAACTTTGTGTTTCACAAATTGTTTTGTATACACATCAGGAAACGTTTTTTTCTTTGAAGTTAGAATAACCATATTCATTTTGGAATAACTGCTGTATGAATATATATATACAATTTAATTATTAATATATTTAATTATAATGTCCATCACATGTAGCTCAAATCTGATTAACGTTTAGAAATTTTTTTTGGTAGCTTAGTTTTCTTCAAGCAAGCCTAGAATTTATTCAAATGGATGGTTCTTAGTTGAAATATCTGGTTATACAATATTATTTGTAAAATTTTATCTCATCTTTGCTGAATAATAAATGCCCTTATCATTTTAGGCTTCAATTCATTAAGCACAGTAGTTTAGTCTGATTTTGTAAGAAAGTTTATTCTTAGACTATGGATATAAAGCCTTACTGCATTTTGAACAAACAGAAAAAGCCTTAAAATGGATTGCTGAAATGCCCAACTATATGTCAGTAAAATTCCTGAAGTCTATTCCAAAAGCAATTAATTATTGATAGGATTTGCCTCTTGCAGGACTACAATTAAGGACTTCTTTAGGGAAAGGCTTTAATCTTTATGTGCCTTGAACCTTTGTAATAGTCAGATAATGTCTTTTTTTGACTATAGAGGGACCTCTCAAATCTCAACACAAGATATAGTCAAAAAAGACATTACAAATGTTCAAGATATATGTGATAAAGGTTAAAGTCTTGCTCTAAATTATTTACATACTTTCTATGTGCTTAATAAATAATCATAACTTTACATTAATTAAGGTCTTCCTAAACCAGCCATCTTTGTTTTCACTATAATAAGGAATTTTGCATTGGAAAACAAAAAATAAAATTAATAGGAACAAAATTAATATATGTGTAATTAAGCAATGATTAGACTTAAATAACTTAATTATTTACTATAATAATTAGTTTGCATTAAAACAAGAAATGAAAAATCTCATGTCTGAAATCATGGCTAATAGCAAATATAAAAAGGAGATATAATAACAAAAAAAATAATGAAATTAATCATAGAATTAAACTTGAATGAATTGCCTTTGGTAGAAAGAATATTAAGAAGAATATTTAGGGAAAAATATTTTTTTTAAATATGTTTTCCAGTGGGTCAGAGGGTTCACCACTAACAAAAGTGAAATTCGGGGACTGTGGACTACTCAATAAAATATTAGTGTGGAAAGATGTTGGTTGGGGTAATAAGAAGAAATAAAAAATGAAATAGATTGGGAAGAGAACAAACAAATATCTCTGACTTTTTTGAAAGAATTAACAAGTTGAAATGGAAATGGAATAAATATATTGCTGGAAGAGAAAGTGGATCCTAAAAGATCATAAAAGACCTAGAGAAAAACAACATGCCATATGGATGGATAAAATATGGAAGTTTCCTGGTGTGATGTAGAAGGAAGACTATATATCAACAAAATATGATGAGAGATATGTGGGGAATAACAATTAAGAACTAAATGTAAAATAATAAATGAGACAAGGGAACAGATATCACTGCTTTTCATGGGAAAAAACTAAAAAATTAAAAATGGAATGGAACTAAGAATATTTGTAGAAAAAACTACAATAGATGTACAGTAGTTCTATTAAGTTATAGCTCAAGAGATTGTGAAAAAACTAAAAAGAAACTACAGGTAAGAAAGTGGATACACAAAATTAGTGTGTGTGAAGATGATTAACTACAATCAAAGAAACTAGATTAAACTTGGAAATATTCATTGTACAGTAAAATAATGTTGATAATGAGTTGTTCTAAATTTAAGTTAAATCATGGACTCATTATCGACAGAATTCTGACCCTTCTCTGCTGATTGCAAAGTCTCTAAAGCAACATAATCATGTTCTATTGGTTCCACAATAATTACAGGTAAACATATACAACCAAGGTAGAATAATATAAGACCTTTGGTATTTATATTAATATCTTTTCATCCAATCAGTTCTGGCAAAATATCTGATTTGGCATTACCTTGTTCCCTGCTAAAAAAAAAAAAAAAAATTCCACTTTCTTGAGACGCTAAGAATTTGTCAGTTTCATCTGGATCTGTATTAAGCAACAATCATGAAAGTGGGGATAAATGTAATAATTAGTATGCTGTGGACATAAACAACAGCAACTACTACAAATGAGTAGAGTCTTTCCAACTCCAACAGAAAGACAATGATAAAAAAATTAAATTGAATAATAATAATAATAATAATAATAATAATAATAATAATAATAATAATAATAATAATAATAATAATAATAATAATAATAATAATAATAATAATAATAATAATAATAATAATAATAATAATAATAATAATAATAATAATAATAATAATAATAATAATAATAATAATAATAATAATAATAATAATTCAAATCATTTATTTAAGTGCTAAACAACAATTTATATTCAATTAAAAGTTGCACATTAAATTAGTAAAGGGAATAAACACAATGCAAATGAGGGTAATAAACAAAAAATTAAATTTTTACAAATAAAATTAACTTAAGTTAATAAATAAAGATTTTTAAATTAATAAATATCCTAAAATTGCTTTCATAGGTTCCCAAACTTTTTTAGGCCACCTCCCTCTTTGCAAGACAAATTTTGTAATGCCCCCCCCCCCCAAAGTATAACAGTTTTCCACATTCAAGCTATTTAATATTTTTGACATAAATAGCAACTAATGATACTGTACCAGATGATGCCTATCCCATAATTCATATAATGCACACAAGATATAACATGATATCTATGTCACACATGGAAATAAGGCATCAACATAAACTCAATATCAATAACAAGAGAAAAAAAATTTAAATTATTAAACTTAAATTTAAATGAGTGAAAGCAAACCAAAATTGATTATATTTTCTGATTTCTCCCTATCCAAAACTCTAATACCCTGCTAATTGGTATCATGACATTTTAGCAAGTATATCTTTGAAAGGCTGAACCTAAACCTCATTTTATGTGCCACTTTTGAGAAGAAAAACACTTTCAAAAAGGAAATATCACTGCCAATAAAACAAAAGAAAAAACAAATCAGCATGTCGATAAATTTTCAATAATCACATACAGAGATTACAATAATAATAATAATTTCACACAAAGTAAGTTTACTTTTTCTCAAATAGAGTAGTATGTTAAAAGCAAACAACAACAAACAAATATGTATATCTATGCCTCGGCATGCATACAAGCATTCCAGAAATTAATTTGGTAGAACTGTTTTAAAGTAGGAAAATCAAATAATAATTTATAGAGAAACAAAAAAAATACAAATAATAAAAATACAATAAAATTTATAGTAATAAGACATAATGATAATAAATAAAAGCAAAAAAAATTATACCAACCGGCTTCATTCTGCTTTCTTTCCATAACCATCTCCAGACTTACTAACTTTTAGTGTGTTATAAACCATGACAACAAGGTGGTGATGGCTTCCCTTTTTCACAGCAAAATGTAGACATTAAGGTGTTAATCATCATTAGCTAGCATCTGTGGCTACATGACAGCAGCATAGGAGTCTGTCACATGCACTAACTTTGGGAATTTACTTCATTAGCATTTTAATGATAAAATTTAAGCATTTTTATATTTCTTGGCTTTCTCTAGAAATTTTTATAATAATTACAGTAGCCAACCAAGAGTAAATCATGCAATTATGGACAGATTATAATTTGAAGCTAGACTCAGATCTGCCTTCTTTCATAAAATTCTCCACTGTTTTATAACTACAATATTTCTCTTAGTTCAACAAACTCTTAACCTCTCAGCAGTCAAAACATAGCAAGGAAAAGAATAAACTCAGAAGAGACCCCCCCCAATCACCTGCTAAAACCCTTTTATAGCACACCTATAACAATGCAAATTGAGTACCCCTCTTTCACTATTTTTTTTCTCATATTCCCCCTTTCACTATTACAATCATTTTCTCCAATTTCTTGGATAATTGATCATAACACAATTGATATATCTTTTTACACCTTTTTATCTTTCACTTCTTTCATTTTCCACTCAGACTCTTTTAATTCCTCAAGGAGTTCTGTTTTACATATAGTATCTAATTTTAATACAAATGGAAATATATTTTTCCATCTTTACAAAAGATGCAAAGCAAAAAAAGAAAACAAATCTGAGATATGATAAATTTTAAATTCTCTCAGATGATATTGGCCTTAAGTTACTTTTTTTATATATAATGCACAGGATGACCACTTCTATCTATTAGTAAAATTTGAAATTAGTCATACAATAATAACCTGCATTCCTTTTAACTTGTTAATAAAGAAAAAAACATCAAACATGTGGAAACATTTACAATTACTCTGACTATCCCCCTTTTTTATATAATCTTGCACATAAACAATTTATAAAATAACCATAAAATTGGCAAAATAAAATAAAAATTAGTGGTTTAAGAGCGAGTTAAAGCCAATGATCAGTGCATCTGGAAAAAGGCTAGACCACCTGAATGCCTCCCAAATGCTTCTGAAACCACTATCATCCTCCTAGAAGTCTTCACAGCCCACGGGGGGGATACCACCCACTTTGGGAAACACTGATCTAAATTAACTACAGCAGTGTCAACCCCACCCAGCAAATATGTTTGATTTTGTTTTGTGCAATTAAATATTTTTTACATTATATATTTAAGCCTTCTAATAATTAAAATAAAAATATATTTAAAATTGTGAAATTATATATGTAATTAAAAATCTTACCAATAACAAAAGAACACATCATTACTGGCTTCACTATATCTATTCAAAAAGTTAGAAGAATAAAATATTAGATATTATACTTTTTTGATATTGAAAAATGATATATTTGAAATTAGTTATCATCAAAGAAACAAAAAAAAATTCAAATGTTAAAAGTTATTAATTGTTATTAAAATATTTCACTTATAATTTTTGCAATAATGATTTTCTTTTTAGCCTTAATGACTTTCCATAGCAATTTCTAGTTCTCAAAATGTACTTTCTATACTTTCTAAGAGTTGTTTTAAAATAATTTTATTGAGATATTATATGTGGTTACAAAATTAAACTTTTGTTAGAGATGTGAAATACATTTGAGAGAATTAAATTACAAGTATATATGTGTTAGTAACGAATAGATTAATTCATGTTTAAGCATCAGAAATCTGGTTTATTAAAGTCTGACTTGGAATCTGGAAGAGCTTCCATGTCTCTTCATATAAGAATTTTGTCGAGAGGATTCTATCCCTTTCCTTAATTTTTTAATTAGATGGACAAAACAAAAATCTGCATCCGGCTGGGGGAGCATGAACTGCTTCTTAAATCTCACCAGCCAGACAGAGTATGTCAAAAAAATTGATAATCTAATGGTTGGAATGCCCTTATTCAAGATGCAGTCATTGAGAAAAATTATTCTGTAAAAGTCAATGTTTGAGTTTTGATATATAAATGTCTTAATCTTGCCAAATTCGTTGCATGTATGAATGATGTGATCATATATTTCTTCATATCTGAGACAATTGGGGCACAAAGGGTCTATATTATTAATCTGCCTTTTGTAATGCAGAAACCAGTTAAAAGGCAAAGCCTCTAGGCTACTTTGTAAAAATTGTCTTTTTAAAAATAAAATGTTTTCAAAAATACCCCCCCCCCTAGTGATGTAATTTTTGGTTTAATAATAAGCCTTTTACAGAAATATTGTATCATAATCATTAACAGTTACTGAAAATAACATTTTGTGTGGCATTTAGCCATGGGGGGGGGGTCTAAAGCATCAGCCAATCACAATGAATGTGATATCAATCACACACAAAAGTCTGTTCTGTATACTGTTGTTTAAATTTGTTTTTTTTTTTAATTAATACATTAAAAATGTAAGCTTCATAGAAAGAATCACTGTAGTCTATCACACACTATAATTTAACATATACTATGTTTTAAATCAATGTGATGTGATGTGATGCACTGTGACTTCTTATAAGGAGTAGAAATCTCTCAGCAACTATGTTCAGAGAAGTAGCGATCGCAGCGCCATCATGCCACTTAAATGTTAAATATGATAGTGTTATTACAGCTCACTTTTAAAATGATTAATTATAATAAAAATTGGATTGTATAAAGAAGGTAGTTTGAATAAAGGAGAAAATTTAAGGACATTGGAATGACAAGCTTAAATATAACAGACACAAGCAGGCCAAGTATCACGCTCACAACACCTAATTATGCTCTGATTATAAATACAGTAATTAGATATATTATTTATGCTTGAAATTGGCATCGTATTATTAACGGCAACAATTCTATGATTCTATCTTTAAAGTATGCCTTCTTAATAACAAACTATAAATTTCTAATTTTAAAAGTTCATTTATTCATACTCCTTCTCTCCCCGTTTGATGAATTATGTAAAATAATTGCTAAAGAACAAAATCTCCTACCTTGTACAATAAAATTCTCAACCATATTTTAATTAGTAATTATATATATATCTTTTTTTTTATTTGCACTGTATAATTATAATTTTTAACCTTTTTTTAATAAAAAAAAAAAAAACTATCCTAAGTTCATTATTTAAATTAAATCTAAAAACTAACCCTCCCCTCCCCTCCTTTTTTTTTTTCCGATTAGAAGTAAACTCGTTGTGTAATTCTTTGTTTCACTAAATTAAATTTGATAGATTTTTGAAAATAAAGAAAAAAAAACCCAGGTAGGGGAGAGTTAAAATAAATCACTTTTTTAAATTCGTTTGTTCTTTCTAAATTAGAATCAACGATAATTTTGTATCACAGGGCTTTTTTTGTTTTGTTTTAATTAATAAAAAGATCTTAAATAAAATATTTCAATTGGTTAGAAAACTTTTTGATTCTACATTATTTTAAGTAATGTTACCAGCGTTATTAGTAATAATGGAAATAAATACTATTGTTATTAGAAATTCTAGTATTTTAATCATTAATTTCATAAATCTTAAAAGTATAACTTATAATATAAATACTGTCTGTGTGTATATTATATATGTGCATTTTAAACACACTGTCATTTAAGTCAGTATTTTTACTATATAACCCTCTATTACTGGGAATTATGAAGTTATGTAATAATACATCCTACTTTTTTTTTTAAATGTCATATAATTACTGCTAACATCCATATGTACATGTATATCTATAGCAGCCACTTATAAATGAGTACTGGCCTTTCTAAATCCATGGAATTTTTGTAATAAATCTGTGAACTATAAATACGTCCATATATTGAATATACTAGTCCATTTTTCTATTTACTTTATATTTTATGATATGTCTTTTAATTTCTTCAGGAAATATCTTTCTTTCTGTTTTGCTTCAACGCTATATCTAATCTTAGATCTCCTATGTATTCTATTCTCTCGCAAATCTTCCCAAACCAAACTATCAACGTTGTACCTGTTTATAATATATCTGAATTAATATTTATAATGTACATAGGATCTATCTCTTCAATGAAAACCATGCTTAAAATGACCATACGAGTACTCTTTGAGGAAATTTTGCATAGTTCATTTATTTTGCATATACAGTTCAATAAAGTTTATGACTTTACAAAAATAGTCTCCATAATTTCATATCCAGAAAATTGAAAAACATTGATTGGTTTTATGATCTTACCATTATATTTTTAAAATTTTAAGGAATATCCTAAAATGAAAGTTTTGTTGTTAATGTAACATGAAATTAATTATACTGGTATTTATATATATATATGAAAGATTGATTACATATTCAAAACAATGTGCAAAATTGAAAAGTTACCTGTATTGGTAATCAGCAGGTATTCAGGTAAAATTTTTAACTTATTTGAATATATATATATATATAAAGTTTCTTCATACTCGCTTTATTCAAATTCCAAATTATCATATCATTTACACCTTTCTTAAACACTTTATCAATACTTTTATTTATATCAAAATAACTGTTTCGACTGTCCTGCAGTCATTATCAGAGCTCTTGTTAATTTTGGAAATAGAATTAACAAGAGCTCTGATGATGACTGCAGGACAGTCGAAACTGTTAGTTTGATATAAATAAAAGTATTAATAATGTGTTTAAGAAAGGTGTAAATGGTATGATATGTTATAATAGAAATCAATACATAGGAAAAAAAGAATTAGAAAATTATATTAAATCCCAAATTATAACAATATTTTAGTAAATTCTTTCTACTTTTTATATGTTCATATATTTGAATATTGGGTCACAGATCAGTTGAAACTATAGGATAATATCAAGGAATATATTTTGAATTGCATTATGAAAAGTGATTAATGAAGGTGTATAAATGGTACTATATAAAATTAGAGTAACCATTACATCTAGTTCTCTTCATTAACACAATCACATTCATTCCCCCAAATTATCATTAATCAACAATTATAATGATAGTACTTACTTAAAAATTATTATACATTTTTAAAATTAATTTTGAAATTTATATTGATTAAATATTAAATAGATCTATAATCCTTTATATTCAAACTATCACTACCTCATGCATCCATTGATTACTCTGGCTTGCACTGAGGGGTGCTAATTTATGGAGAGTTTTACATCTGTGTAAATAGCTTGTGTAAGAACAAAGAATGGTCATCATGTGATGTTTAGTGGTGTAAATTAAAGTGACATCAGAAATAAACTGTCCTTTTAGCACAATATTTCTTTACCATTTTTTATTTTTTTAATAATTCTCTGTAATGCTATTTAAACTTAAAAAATTTTTCCAGTTGAGTGACATATAGTGGCCATTCTCCCGTGTTCCCAATGTCGAACTTTGAGATGCTTCCTTGTCCTAATGACATCTTAACTTGTCCTTCCAACTTTTGAATTAAATCATTAACTCTGTAGATTCGAGATTTCACAGTGACTGCACCAAAAGTGTATTAAAAAAAAATCTTCACTCCATTTTATTATTTACAACAGTTTATTCAATTAAGAAAATATTCCAAGTACATGCTACTTTTAAATGGATTACACTACAAACTATATATATATATATATATATATATATATATATATATATATATGTCTTTTTATTTGCTGTGTGACATGTCTTCACACCTTGATGGATTTACCTGTTCATTGGCTCAATTCTCTCGTTACTCCAATGGTCCATTTTTCTGTATTTCCACCAATCAATGTGTCCTCACGATTTCTCTATGGTTCAGCTTATCAATTTCTCTCTCTGTAATTCTTTATCTTCTACAATCCGTTTTACATATTTTCATTCTGCCATTTTAACAAATAACTTATATATGTCCGTAATTTCACTTCTGAAACATTTGTTTTCCTTTTACCAATCATTTCAATATTGCAAAACATTTGTGTTATTTGAGTACATATTTTACATAAATATCTTTTTAAAAATATAGATATAATTAATTTTTATCGTCAAATATATATATATAATGAAAAATCCTTTTTATTTTGGTCCTAATACATTTTTTGTTTCTAAGCAAAATTGACATCTTTTCTACTTTTTATTTGTTTCTGTTTAATACTTTTTTTTCTTATTTGCAAAGTTGATAGCTGTGATTTCAGATGTGTTTTGAATTAGACTTTTAATGGGAACTTTTTAAAAATTAAAATACTATGAAGAATAATCTTTATTTTATTAAAAAATAGAATTAAAAAAAAGTGTCTTGACCTAATGGCAAACAAATAATGACTGAAGAGCTAATGAATATAATAATGTCATGTTACCTAAATAACATTTATTTATTGCTATATAGAAAGTAAATATTAGCTTTCCTTTTCTTGAATTAATTCACTTGTTCCAGCACTTATTTCTATGAGTATGTGTAAATCTATACTATTAAATATTTCACTTCAAACATATATTTTTTCTATCCTACGTAGCACATACGATAATTATATTAAAATACAGAAGTTACACATATACTCAAGTCATTATATTATAGATAAATAATATAAAATTATCTGTTCATATTTTATGTTTAATAGAAGATGATTTATTGAGTTTAATTTCAGGTATATTTGCAAAGTTTTTTTTAATTATTAATGTGTGTTTACTTTGAAAAAAACAATTCCAAGTTTTAGTATATTTTTTTTGGGAATACTATTGAATATTTTGGTTTATTTATTTTAGAGCCTGAAAGATAATAGAGGACTTATATGGATGCCAATCTAGCAATGGTAATATATATGTATAGTGGTAGTGTGTATCCGATACCCAACTGGAAAATGATCAAGAAGTACGATTGAAAACCGAATGAAGGAGTAGATCAAATCCTATTGACCTCAAAAGCTGTCAACTTTTATCAACTGGCAAAATATATTCTCTATTCTTGGAATTTAAATTTAATTCAGTTGCATATATTTTTATGCCCTTGGAAATACCATTACATTATACTCATATATATATATATAATAAATAAAGTTTGATATCTGTATTCGTTTCACAATATATGTAATATACAAATCAATATATATATCAAAATACAGTACAATTTATATAAATTATATTCTTTTAGAAGTACAAAGTGTATAGTCGAAAGTACTTCTAAAAGAATATAATTTATATAAATTGTACTGTATTTTGATATATATATTGATTTGTATATATATATATATGATAAACAAAAATGCAAGTTAAAAAACTTGCTAACGCTTGTATTTATGTCCACAGATGGCGTTCTACCAAAAACGCCGATCAAGCGTATGTTTTGTTTACATAAACGTCAGAGTAGCATTCACTATCTCTAACTATAATTCCACTTTCAGATCATGATTTCAAGATATTTGATATCATCAGTGAAAGACAGGAATAAAGAAACTAGATCTAAATACAAACTCTGAGCGTTTATGAAACAATTTCTATTCAGCTTGCAAGCGTGAATTTTTTAGACACGTAATGTCTTCAAACTCAGCATTTGTATTTAGATCTAGTTTCTTTATTCCTGTCTTTCACTGATGATAGCAAATAGTTTGAAATCATGATCTGAAAGTGGAATTATAGTTAGAGATAGTGAATGCTACTCTGACGTTTATGTAAACAAAACATACGCTTGATCGGCGTTTTTGGTAGAACGCCATCTGTGGACATATATATATATATATATATTGTAACTTAATTAAATATGAGCCATTGAATTATTAACAAATAGTAACTATTATAATATTTCATCCTTTGGTAATCAATTTAAATTAATCATGGTAACTAAAATAATTCAAACAAGTTGTAACTAAAAATAAATTTCTACTTAAGATTTTTAATACATTGTAGCTAAAATATCATATCCACTTAATATTCTCGCAACATATATATAATATCTATGTCTTGAGGGGGAAAATGATGATGAGATAGATATAAATCAACTCCAAGATCGCAAAATAATATCATAATAATGATTAGAAATGAGTCATTTCAGTTATCTGGTATCTAGCTTATTTCAAACCCTAGTTAGGCAGCCATTGTATCCTCAATAAACAAGTAGGAACACATTATAACTTAAAGAAACTATTAAGACATTACAACTTATGAAATAACACCAAGTGGGAGAGTACCTTGGTAACCCAATCAAAACATTTCCTCAATAAATCCAACAGTAAATTTTACCCACTTTATCTTTTGGTTTTATATTAAGTGAACATCCAAGTGAATAACAAGTGAATACAAGTGAATATGGTCTATCAGGGCAGCACTAGGTTATCTGACCCTAGACAAAGTTATATTCTATAACCTTTTCGAATGTACTGGGTTTGAACCCCTTTTGTATCTTATTTCTAACAAAACATAGGATTTTTGATTTTAGACCCATATCACCTTATGCACCAATATTAAGATAAACACAAAACATCCTTAAGCTACAGGGGTGTATATAAAATGCATCAGACAGAAATTATCTCTTAAATTCTAATATGATAAATGCATTTTAATACCTTCATAAGTTTTACTAGCTCATATTACACTACTAACTTAGGGTGGCAATTCACTCATCCTTGAATGATGTAGATGATGGAATGGTGGTTAATATAATATCATGAAATCATTATCTATTTATGGCCTTTAAACATTTATCTAGCTCATTAATTGGAAAGCATGATGATAATGACGATAATTATAATAGTTCCAGCCCAGCTTTAGAACTAAACCTATCATAAAATTTAGTTTTTAGAAATTCATAACTATTTGGCTAATCTTAGTATATCTAATTAGAACTTAAACAGTTAATATTCACTGATGATGATGAATGATCACAACTAATAAAGAATACCCTTAATGAAAATATATGCCTCATTTAATAAAACAAATTAACATTTATTACTGCATTTCTAACATATACATACCAGTTATAGATAGACATGAAAATTTATATGATTACATATAATAATAATAATTTACCATTTTGAAATCATAAAATTAATTTTAAGTTCTTCCCCCTTTCTCATTAATGATAGAATGTATATCAAATTGGATAACAAATTTGCTAAAATTTTCTATCCACAAGAAAAATATTTCATAAAAAAAAATAAACATGCTTTGTGCACACATACTTTTATAACCTAACATGTAAAGTAGAATGATTAATGAGAAAAATGTTAGTGGAATCGAAAGAAGATTTCCAGAAACAAGTTTTTAAATTACTTCTCTCCTCTCTCTAAGCTATTGAGATCGCTATTCCTTAACTCAAAGCAACAATACTCTAATATTTTTAATGCTGTCTATTATTCTCACATTCATATACCATTATATACATGTGACAAATATTATTATATCACCGTGCATGTGTATGTTGATACCCTTAGAAATAAAACATTATTTAAAAACAAATAATAATACAAAAAAATATTTTACATATTAATAACATCTCATAACTTCAGATTAATAGACAATCATACTTTTTAGAAAACAAAATTCATCAATGAGCATGTAAAATAATTTTAGCATACATAAAATCATTAATGAAGCTTATAGCTATTATTATTGAAGAAAATTTTGGTTTAACTCGATTTTGGTTGTTCTCTGATATCATAAAAGAAAATATATAATGAAAATTCATATTACCAGTCCCTTTTATTTTTTGGAGGCTTCCAAGAGTTCAAACTTAGCTTGTTAAATGTCTATACTTTTGTAGCAAACAATTTCTATGGTTCACTGGAACAGTCTCTTTTCTTGAGGCTTATAATTATTTGATGGTGATGATGATGATAAGGTTATTTGCTTTAGTGGGAACCATTTGGCACTGGAACTTTTTCTTCCTTTTCTGTTATGCATAATTCTTCTAATAGATGGAGTATGTCAGTTGTTCTCACATTTATAATTTTTCTTGGGATTAAATTCAGTCACTGAAATAACTGAACTAGCTGATTTAATATTTATCAGTACTCCTAATCAGTCATAAGATGCAGAATACTTTTAATTCAGACATGACTTTTTTTCCTATATGATATGCTGGCTCGATGGTGGGTTATGGGATTGCCCCAAAGAGATACATATAGATTTTTAACCCACCATCCTCATACTTTCAATCTTCAAAAAAAAATTTATATAAAAAAAATGATTTCAAATTGATATCTTGCAAAATTTTAAAACTTGTCTCTTCCCTAGTTTCAATATTAAAAAAAATCTCTCTTAACTGATTTTTCAGACTCTTTTTATATTTTATTTTTCAGACAACTCATTTAATTAGAGTGATAGTGTGATTTTTTTCTACCTGCTGGTTACAGAAAAATATGAAAATTCACACTACCATGATTTTCCGATGAATTTTGTTTTGAAGGAAGATTGTTTTAGTCACTTTTCTTCACATCTCTGTCACAAATGTCACACCTAAAACTTTTAACTTCACTCTTTTATATAGGATGGGAAGATTTTAAAGCTAGATTTCTCACATGTCTAAGCTCCAACAAAAACAACCAATCTTTATAACACAAAATTGTTGAGAAAAAATACACATAATTTAACAGAATTAACTCCTCTTTTATGTCTTTTTCAATATGCATAAATGTAAATTTATTTATGCAATATATCCATGCACACACTGTTATTCAAATCATTTTTAAAAACTGGCCTATTAAAATAATCTAAATGCTTTTTAGAAATTATACTTTTAATATTTAAAATTAAATCCTTACAATTTTTAAACCCAACTTACAACTATAGAAATCAAAATAGAAACATAAAATAGTAGAATCTAGCAAGTTTAGATTAAACTTGGAGAAAGTTATTATTTGAAATATAAAAATGACAAACTAAATATCTTGTCTACACACAAATGTCTATATGTGTTATATTTCTACTTTTAAAAGAACTATTGAATAATTGAAAGGTGTGGACTACTCTTCTTGAGTTTTGTCAACACACAGACAACTAAAGAACATAACTGTTTTCCCCACTCTCTTTCTGTCTTAGGCTTTTGGAACTTGATCCTGTAGGGTTTAAACTTGGGTCCCTACAGCTTCCTTTCCTATATAAAAATGTGATGATGATTTTTGTTCCATATTTTTTTTCATGTACATTACTATAAATTTAGTTACTGACTAAATTGAAATGGCACAAAATATAAAGGGAAAAAAGAGGAAGAGATGATTATACGTGTAAAATGCAAATATGTACAATAGATAAAGATATACAGGTAGATTGATAGATAGATAGATAGATAGATAGATAGATAGATAGATAGATAGATAGATAGATAGATAGATAGATAGATAGATAGATAGATAGATAGATAGATAGATAGATAGATAGATAGATAGATAGATAGATAGATAGATAGATAGATAGATAGATAGATAGATAGATAGATAGATAGATAGATAGATAGATAGATAGATAGATAGATAGATAGATAGATAGATAGATAGATAGATAGATAGATAGATAGATAGATAGATAGATAGATAGATAGATTACTATGTGTGTGTGGTGTGTGTGTTAATAGATAAATAAATAAATAAATAAAATTATATACAGATAGATAGTTTAGTAAAATACTATAGTAGAAAAAGAAAAACTATAGTTATCATTTTTTTAAATTATTAACAAATATTAATTATTTTAAAACAGAATATTTTCTGAACAAAAAAAAAACTTTTCTTCTTACGTTTATCAACTGTTTACAAATAAGCAAAATAAACAAATATTTTTTTAATCGTTATACCTTTTCAGGAGAAATGACATAAAAATGTATAAAAAAGAAAAAAAAACTATATATTATGTAAAATGTAAATACTATGCTTTGCAATAAATTTTAGTGGAATGAAGAAAAATATATTTTTCAAACAAAACAATTTATAACTGAGTGAATTTATTATATTTCAAAAAATATATAAAATGAGTTTTTGAAATTTAACAAGAAAAATTATTGAAATTTTATCATTTTGTAAATTTCTCTTTCTTTTTCTCTCTCCCTAATTCCCTCTCTCTCTATATATATATAAATTATTCCTATTATTGGGGCAAGAATGGAACCAATCAATTTATTTTTAGTACTTCTAGATTGATTGAATTCCTCATTTCAAGTGATATAAAATCATTAAGAAAGATAACATACTATCTTTTCTCATTATATATCGTAACTTATAAAAATGAAAAAAATATGAAAGAATATATCATCTACCAGCTTAGGGGGGAAATAAAAGGAATAATGAAGTAGTCAGTCTTTTAAACATTTTATAAGTTTTTACTTGTGTATATATGGTCTATCAGGGCACCACTTGGCTATCTAAATCTAGACAAAGTTCTATTATATACTTACTTATAGATGTACCTGGTTGGAACATATTTGGTATACCATTTATAAGAGGAGGTGGATTTTGTATTTTGGAACCACATCACATTTGCACTAACATTAAGGAAAATAAAACGTCCTTATGAAAATTATCAAACTAATTATTACTTAAGATTTAATATCATAAGTGCATATTAAACACTCTCATAAGTCTTGCTAGCTCATATTAAACACTGTATGTTTATCAGTGGCAATTCACTACATATCTGACATTTTATGTGCTTGGATTGTAGTCATCATCTTCTAATGGCTCACAAATAATACACAAGCACAGTGAAAACCATTATTTATATGGCCATTGAACACATTTATTTATACTATTGATTTAAAACATGATGAAGATGATGATGATGATAAAGATACTTCCATCCACAGCTTTAGAAACAACTCACAACATCAAATTTATATTTTATCAACTTATGATTACTTACTTAAAACATTATATTTAAATTATGACTTAACGATTAATATTCATCCCTGATGATAATGGTCATAAATAATCTCACAACATAAAATTTAGTTTTTTATAAAACTATAATTATTTACCTAAAACATTATTATATTTAAATTGTGAGTTAATGATTGATATTCACCAGTGATGATGAATGATCATAATTAATAAGACAATGAATAACTCTTAAGAAAGATACACGCCTCTTTTAATAAAAACAAATTAACATTTATTACTAATTAATCATTAATAACACAGATATACAAATTTACATGATTAATAATGACAAATTGTTTACATTTTAAATAGTAATATTAATAATTCTAAAACTCTTCCCCCTTTTCCTTAATGACACATACTCAATGTTCATATCTTGTAGGATAATGTGTGTGCATCAATTTCTATAGTGGATAAATAAAAATCTTATATACTAAAAACACATTTTTATTTTTAAAAAATAAACACTATGCATGCACACATTCACCTATTGCATATATATATATATTCATCTTAATAAATTTAAACATAATAAAAATAAAAAAAGAAATGATTAGAGAATGGTTAGTTAGATTATACAGAGATAAGAACATTTCAAAAAATAAGCTGAGAATTACCTATCTGACTGTCCACCGATCTAGGTCACTAATCATTTTTAAAAATCCAACTCTCTTAATGTTAAACTTTCTACCAATTTTTAACTCTCATGCTCAACAAATACTCACGTAAGCATAATAATATTACTATGTGTGTGTGCATGTGTCAATTCCCATTATGAAGAAAAACTATTAAATCCTCTTGACATACAATATAATATAAATCAACATAATTTCATAATATTTGAATTAATACACATTTTATAAAATAAAATACATAAATAAATGGATACATGTAATAATTCCAGAATACATAATATCAATAGAGCAATATTTATTATTATTAAAAATCTTTTCTAATTGATTCTCATTTTAAGATCAAAGATTTTTTAAAAAAAGAGAGATAACTGGATTTATTATTAAAAAGGTTTGTTAATAATCACTGATAAAAAATATATATAATTAAAATTCATATTACCAGTTCTTTACTTTGAGGCATGGATGGTTTCCAATGATTTTAAAGTCAGCTTGTTGAAGGTTAAAATTTCACAGCAACCACACACCAGTATGTAATGTGTGTATATCTACCAATTACAGCAGTTTATTAGAACAGTACTATTTTGGTTGGGGCTTGTGATTCTTTTTCTTGTGATGATGATGGTGAAATAACTTGCTTCCATAAGAACCATTTAGCACTGGAATGGTTTCTTCATTTCGTCTTGGTATAATTACATTTGATAAATAGATAGATATTTCTGCTTTCTATGTATTTTAGCATTTTCTTAGCTTTGATTCAAACTCAGTAAATTGCATAGATGAAATAGCATGGTTTCATGAATTTCAGCATTTTTCTCTGTAGCAGCATTTAGATTTAAAAGCATATGTGAAATAATAAGTTTCTTCTTTCTTATTTAGTATTCAGTTATAAGATGTTTTATATACTTTGAATTCAAACTCTTCTGATGTGCATAAGTTTCTTGATGGGCAAAATGGAGGCCCTTATCTAAATATTTTTTCTAGCCCATCATGTTAATGTATAAAACTTTAAAACAATCTAATTTCTCCAAAGCAGATCTAGTTTATTTCTTCTCTCTAACAGACTTATTGAAAGCTTTTTATACAAGTTAGTTTCTCTCATTATCTCACATATATTTGTTGCTAGAAACACATGGCTTCCATTAATTAAACCATCTGATTAAAAGTTTTTCAAAATTGACAATTGTCTTTAAACTTATTATTATCAAGCAATCAAAAAATGATCTGGAGTTTTTTAGCCTGAATAGCAACCCCCCTTCTCAAGTCTAAAGTTGACCTCTGTCTCTCTTATTAACCTCTGACCTTAGCTAGACCTTCTTGTGAAAGGTTAAGTGAAACTCTAACTTTCCTAGATAAAATATAATAAAATGTTTCTAAATAATATAAGTGTTTTAAACAATATAACTTTTATAAAGAAATTATAAAATGATTTCAATAAAACCTTTTTTTTAAATATATGTGTAACTGTAAGTTTATGTCTGTAAATACAGGCACACCCTCAGATATTCAAACATATAACTTGCCTATTAAAAAATAACTTGAATGATTTTAAAAATTCAGAAAATAAGTTAGTAAGATTATTAAGAATTAAAGTATTAATAGAGAAAGAATATTAGAATTTATTAAGTAGAAATTAATTTTATATAAGGTTAAGAATCAAAATTTTAAAAAAAAGATTAATTGAACAGTCTGTGGCTACAGACAACTATTTATATGTGCTTGAAATTTTTAACTTTTTCAGCACAACAATTAAATGATTCAAAGTATATACTACTTTTTTGGTTCTATCAATACAAAAATAAATAGAGAGAGCATAGATATTTCTCCCACTCTCTCTGTCTTAGGCTTTTGGGGTAATTATCATGTAGGATTTAAACTTGAATGCCCTACAGCTTCCCCTTTCTATACAAGAAAATGTTATGATGATTTTTATTTTATGCACACACTATTGCAATTTAGTCATAGGCTAAATTGGAATGTGTACAATATATGTGTGCATAATTGAAATGAAAGTAATTATAAAGTTCTAATCCATGAATTACATATAAATATTTACATATTAGATCAGTTGCCTGTGTTGTAACAACAGAATGCTGTACCTTTCTCCAGTGAAGGGGGGAGGCTGTTTTGATGGCAGAATGCCGTATTAAAAAGTTTCAACTACCTGATTTTATTTAGTATCATAATGTGTTTATTACTTTTGTTTATAAATTTATACTTGTCATATTGAAAAATTGTCTTTTTAATATGGCGTTCTGCCATCACAAACAAATTAGAAAAAGATACAACATTTTGCTGTTGCAAACATGGGCAGTAGATCTAATTCATAAATACCATATAAACTAATAATTATCTGTCAGTAATGAAAATAATGACATAATACTACTTATTCTTTTAGCTCTGATCATAATTAAACGTACATTGATCAACATGTTCTAACTTAGAGTGTATGTTCTGAATGTTATCCTGAATTAAATTTGACACAAACTGTTTTAAAGTCGCTATTAACTATTCAGAGAATAAAGTCAGTGCTCATTTTAAACAACTCTACTGCTTAAATCAGGCTAATACAAAATTGACTCTCTGTGTATTACAACACATTAATAAGTATATAATTAAATGGCATCAGAGTTAATGAAATACATATATGCATTCTACCCCTTTCATTTATTGCCCAATAAAAATTTAATTTATACATAACTCATGGGAAATTTAAATTACTTTAATATTAATGTCGTATATTATTATAGTAATAAATAAATTATAAATATGCAACTTTTTTGCATGTGTTAGTGAAGCTATAATTATACTTAAAATAATGTTTAATAGGTCTGCTTAGTGCTTTCGAGATTTAATGTTCAAATCTCATACTCATAGATTTGTGAATGAAGTTTGTTGTGATTTATTGTACACATATGCAAATGAGTTTGAATATTTAATTAGTTAGTCCATTGTTTAGAGAGAGCAAAGCATGCCTATCTTCTATTAATGGCACTGAGATCATTTGCTATATATCAGTGACTTAACTCAATAATCTTGTAATTATAAAATAAAATAATGAGTGTGCTAAAAGTTCTAGCAAGCTTTAGCAATAAATGCCATAAGAGAATGCATTTAAAAATCTCGATCTAGAAATTATACCTATCCCCAAACCAGTTTTGAAGTAGCTCGAAACCGGTTTGGGGATGGGGATAATTTTTAAATGCTTTCTCTTGTGGCATTTATCAATAAAGCTTGTTAGAACTAGTATATATATATTGTAATGGCCACAGACGTCATTACATTGTTTTTTTTTTTATTAGCAAACATGAAAAAAAAATAAAAGTTCGCCAATAAAAACTTTTTTAAGAATTAAAAATAAAAAAATCATCTTAAACTCGCATATATATAAAATCGCACAGATAAATAATTATTAAAATAAAACTTTATTAAAGAAAAAGTATTTTAAAACTAAATTTTCAGAAAAGATTTAGAGATAAAAATTTATGTTTAAGTTTGAAAACAGATTAATTAATCTTTTGTAAAATGGAAATGATTATTTTAATTAGTAAACTAGCCTTGGGCATCTAAAATGTATAAGCAATGGTCAGATAGGAAAACAATAGGAACAGAATGGCCAATGAAAAAAATCCATCGGGGAAATCAAACCTCAATGGAAGGATCATCATCAATGATGACGTATCGTCCATTGGATCCTAAAGTTATGTATAAAAGAAAAAATTTGGAAATAAAAAGTGATTTGGTTTTAATTAATTAGAAGGAGGAAATGTGACTATATGTGTTAGTGCGGAGTTGAAGGAGAAGGTATTGAAAAGATGCACTCTTCAATCCCTTCAGTTGTTAAAAAAAAGAAATGAAACATCGCTTTTCTTATACTGAGGACAACAGGATCATCGGGGGATTTAATGTGGATTCCAAACAGCAAGCAATGGATAAAAGGAACGTTTTGAAATTGTAAGAACTTTTTGAACTCTCAGCTTTAAATATAAATAATTTATGAACATTTCTAAACAAAAGAACTCTAAATACTAAACTTTTCAATATTTATAAATATAAGAATTTCCTATCTGACTAAAGTAGTTAAAATGTTATTTGATGTATTTCTTTTGTAAAATCATTTCCATTTATATATTTTTTTTGTTCTTTAAGTTTTATTATGATTTCTGCTTCCCGATAAATTAAAATATATCAATGATAAACTTAAGTCGGGCGTGAATGGCTGTATAGATTTGTAAAGTTATATTAGGGGAGGGTAATCTTAGGTTTTGCATGTCGTTGTTGAATTGGGTCAATGGATTGGATATATTGATGTAGTTAGTAGATGTAATGCAAGATTTTCTATGGGCAGAATCGCTTGTATACTCCGCACACTTCCTCTTGCCTAGGGAATGTGATCGTAAGTCGGCAAAATGACCGCAGTCTGTTTCTATGGAGTTTTTTTTATTGGTCTTCTCGTTAGATAGATGTAATATTTCTATCTGATGAGAGTCAATGTCTTATCTTAACCTATTTTGTGTTGCCGTATTTGTATTACATTGAATACATCGATATATCAGATGGATTGATGCCAGGTTGACTGCGAACTTTTAGCCTAAGGTTAAATGGGGATAGAATGTTTTATCTTCAAATGCAAATCTACATAGTCTATTCATACTCGACACTAAATAAAAATGCATTAAATTTAAGTTGTTTATAGATGCTTGCATGGATTTGTTACTGGTTAATTATGTTTTTGGTTTTCATATTCAGTCAAAATATATATAGACATTCGGTAAATACTGATACCTTATGGTGAGTATCTAAAATGTATTTATTCGGATGTCTTTTAAGTTATTGGTGCCACTGCGGTATCTTACAATGAATACCAGTGGGTTTATTGTATTCCCTATGCAATTGACAGTATCAATGATTTTGTATTTTGATCATTTATGTTTATTTTGGAATGTTTTAGCTGTGTAATCTATGTAACTGATCTATACTCAACATTTTTAAACAAATCTGTGCGAACTTATAATAGCATAAAAATTAAAATGTAAATTTAAATTCTAAAATAAAAGTAAAAATAATGTTAAATGTTAAAGTAAACATATTAAAATAATAATGATAAATCTTATATATATACGTTGAACCAATCGATGTCTAATCATCATCGATGCTTCATGTGTCACCATCTACACTAACCTCCTAGGGGTCCGCAATTTAGACCCTGCTATAAATATATGCTATTCACTCACACACTGTATGCACGAATCATTCTAAAGATTAGTGAAATTAATCTTTTGTTTAGTAAAAATGAAACAGTAGTTTGAGTGATGACGTATATATATTTTGACTAAAGCAATAATTTTATTGCTGGAAAATATATTTGTAATTATTTTTATATCTGTGCATTTAATGTAACAACAAAGAAAAAAATGGGGAAGGCTTGAAATACTGAAATTATCTTTGGTCAAATCGTTGTCTATAATTAAAATTTATAAATCTTAATTACAATCAAACAAACAAATTGTTTATCAGTTGTTTTCAAATCTTTCAAAACAGTTAAAAATGGTATTTCAGGCCTTATCAACTGAAAATATTTTGCTAATTAAATGTTACTTTTTTTTAAAGGGATTACAGAGATAAGGTTGGTAGATGAGATTGCATTCTGGGCAGTATTAAAATGTTATAAAAGGGACCACAGAACAAAGGAAGAGTTCAGTTTACCTTCAGGTCGTAGTTAAGTTCAGAGAAGTTTAGTCAGTTGAGTTAATTACTTCTAAGAAGCCAATGCAAGTTCTGCGCGATGAATTTTGAGTAGTGGAATCTAGCACCTTTTTCTTCTTCTCTCGAAGAACTGTCTGCCTACAAGTGCCATGTTCCATCTGGCCGACCATACAACATGATAGCTTCCGACTGCTGATTGCTAATGATGCCGCCATGCTGTTTTTTTTTCTTAGGTAACCTTTTAACATAGAACTGCCTTTATAAGTCAATACTTTTGTAATCTATAGTTCAACCGTCATGTCTTAATTTATATATTGTTTTATAAGCTTCTGTTAATTTTGCTTTTAAACTCTCTCTCCAGTAATCTTTTATTAATATCATGTATTTTAACTTACCTTTCACCCTTAATCAAATTATATATAAATGTGTGTGATTCCATTAAGATTTCATATACTTTCTTTAATGTATAGATATAATTTATTTTCTTTAATGTGCCAAAATCGCTAAATTCAGCGAGTAAGGGGGAAATAATTGTTTTACTTGGGAAAAGGGTGGCTTTAGTTAAAACTTATCAATAGAGTTTTGTCTATATTAAATAGAAATTGCTCTGCGAGTTTGGTTTCATTTTAAATTCGATTGCTCTTAAAGTAAATTAAAAACTTTTACTGTGGATGAAATTTGCTTTAATTTTCTATTTTAAAAAGATCGTGAACTTTCTTATAATTAATCCATTCCTTTTTGCTGGTGCCTGAAGGCAAATTCCACCAGTTAATAAGTGTTTGGGAATCGATTCTTTAAATATAAATGTGGTTAGTTTAATAATATTGTAAATAGAAGCGTTATTATTCTTTATGATTAGATAAATGACTCAGAATTGGAAACAGATTATTGCGCGAGAGGTTAGACCATTTTCAAACTTTAAATAATATTATAAAATTATAGAAACGCTGCTGGCATATATTTTCTTTTCTGATATTTTATCTTTCCATTTCTTGATCGTTTTATCATTGGGGATGTCGAAAGCATGAAGCTCCCATCCTTCTTTTCAAAATCCTTCCTAACCAGAGACGCTACTCTCTGTTGAATGTAAAGTTTAAGAGGATTATGTGCTGCAGATGGCAGTACATAATGATCTGGGGTCTCATTCTCAGCCTCTACTTTGATATCGCTCTGCCAGAAGGTGCGGACATGTCCAATCTAAGTTCATTTCAAAGTATTCTTTTAAATGATGAAATATCCACAATCGCCATGAGGCCTTATTTTCGTTATTGTATGCTAGTACCGTTACTTTGATTATTAACTTGATCAGTTGTCTAATCTTAGTAAAGTCGCAATGATGTGTTAAAGATAAAGATTCATTTCGTAAAATACATTCAGTATGTTGATCTAAAAACTGCTTTTCTTTAAAAAGCTTTATCGATTCCCAGAGACGTAAATCAATTTGTATAATTCATTCTCGTAAATATCGCGCATTGTTTGTTCCTTATGTATACTTAGTCTAGAGACGCTATGTCCAAACAATGCCTATCAAACATATGTGATGATTTTAAGATTGTAAATAAATGATTGAGACCGTACATTTCTATTTATTTGTCAAAATGATTAATGTTAAATTATCGTGTATCTTTCTGTAATCCGAATCTGTTCCGATCTTGTAGATTGTTTGTACATCCACAACATTTCATTTGTAAACACTTGTAAATTGACATATTAACCCTGCACAACTTATAACACGTTCTATAAAATGGTATTTATTCAATTATTGATGTAATGGGGATTTTATGAAACAAATCCCAAGTTTTCAAAATGTATAAGATCCCTCCAAGCGTGAAACAATTTTGTAACATATATATGCGTTTTCTACATTTATTAAATATATATATTCATGTAAATCCTGGTTTGTTTTGAATTATTAGTTTATAGTTAATATTTAGAACTATTTTCGTTGGCTAAGAGCTTAGCATTAATAAATAAGTATAATAAATGTAATTCCTGGGCTACTCCGACCTCGATCATCATCATCAGTCTGATCTTATGCTCCACCGCTCTGCTTATGGGCACGGATTTAAAGTAATTTTACTGTGTCATCAGAATGGTTGTTCATTGGGTCAGAGATTCGAAGAATAGGCAAATAGGTTAGAATTCAGGATTGTTCCAGACCTGTGTATCTCGAGCATGATCGGATTCGAGGTACTTTTGTTTAGGATTTGGGACCTTGTTAAGTGAGCACACTGTTTTGACCGGTACAGTGGATTTTTTTTTCCGGGCTTGGCTGCCCAAGTGGGGCTTCGATATAAACACCCACATACCCTGAGTACTGAATTCTGTTTATATGTATGTTTTAAAAAAAGGTTGTAAGAGATCATTGATGATAGATATGTATATTTCCTTCCTACCCGAGTTTGTTTTCCGATTTTATATATATAAAATGTGAAAAATTTGTATGAAAACCAATGTCCATGTGTTGCAACCATAAATGTAAATGGTTTTTGTGGTATCTGGTTGTGCAACTATAGAAAAATATTGTATTCTATGTTTACAGCCACAAATGTAAAAATCTTGTCTTAAAAATGAAAAAAAATTTTCGATACCCATGTGTTTCACCCATAAGTGATTTTTTTTCCTGTATCTGGTTTTACAAATATATAAAATATGTTTCTTAAGTTATATATGCAAAAATGAAAATGTTTATAAATAAAACCCATGTACTTCAACCGTAAATGATAAACCTTGAAATTATAACAAGGTATATGTCATATTTAGTGTATTTTCTGTACATTATATATGTAATAGAGTTTATAATGTGTAACAAATACTTAGTTATATTTACTAGTTGAGTAGCCCAGATGTATTTGGAATTGTTTTTTTTTGTTATATCCTGTTGGCTGGCGCCATATAAATGTGCCAACAGTAATATAATAACTACATGTCAAAATGAGTTCAAACCAGGATGTTAGGGGTTGAGAGAGAGTTTAATTATTGTCCACTATTTTGCTATGTATAATTATCATGAGCAGAACATTATATTGTAGAAACAAATCACTAAATTTTTTTTTTTGTAAGAGTCTATTATAGGTGCAGAAAAACAACCAAAAGTCAAGCAGCAAGGCAGTTTGAATTCAGATCATACACATACATGTGATGATCAAATATTTTTTCCTGTTATCAGCAGCAGTCGGCAGCAACAAAAAAAAATGGCAAAAGGAAGACAGTTGAAGAGAGGAGGGAGAGAGAGGTGTATATCCTGTATAAAATAAAAGAAGAAAGAAACAAGCCTTAATTTTCAAATAATTAGAAGGGACAATAAGTCTAAAGCAAAATATTAAAATATATTTCACAGAGACATTTAAAATTGACTATCTTTCAAAAGAAAAATAAAAGTGAATTAATGAAGAAATATAAAAAGGAAGTCAGAAAGTATAGCAACCAAAATTTCATGCTTAAAGAGTTTTTCAAAAAAAAGTAGAAGGGAATTCTAGTAAACAAAATGAGGCATCAGGAACTACCCATCACTGCACCATTTATGCAGATCCAGATCTTCCGTGGTGAACCACAGGAGAGTCCACAGGAACATATGGAAAATCTGAAGGTGATGTGTTCACTATATGCACTGAGCAATAGAGAACAAATGGCCATAGCTAGCCAGCATTTGGAAGCAACCGCTAAAGACTGGTGGCGATCATTGACACACAAACCAACAGATCTTGAAGAGTACTGCTGGGCACTATGCAAGATTTTTTGGAGCGAAGAAAGACAGGAGTATATTTTGCGCACTATAACCAATGAAAAATTCCCAACTAATCACCAAGAAACATATGCGCAATTCTTTTTAAAGCAAGCCGCAAGACTCAGATCTCTACCAGATATCACATGGTCAGAATCACATATTATCCATACCATACGACAGAACATGCCGATGAAGATGCAGGAAATGATGATCATAAGCCGGATCAACAAAATAAATGAAATGGCTGAGTTTTTGGTTTCAATAGACTATGGATTTAGTAATCCAGAAACAGATGGAACCCCAACATTGAACCCAGAACAAGGGAAGGGGGACATACAGGAATGCCCAGAATATTTAAAGAAACAATGGAATCAGTTTAAACCAGATGGTAGCCAGATGACTAACATAATATGGGAAAAAGAAAACGTGGAGAATGTTACAACCACAAGCTTGTGTCCTATTATTGAAGTGATGATAGAATCCACCAAGGTATTAGCGCTAGTGGATTCAGGAAGCCAAGCATCGATCGTATCAAAGGCATGGATTAAAAGTGTAGAGAGAGAATGGGAAATCATGCAATTGCCAACACGTCCCATCCAGTTGACCTTAGCTAATGGGAAAAGAATCATGAGCGAGAACAGTCAAATCTGGCTAGAGGTGAAGATCAATGAGAGATTGATGGGCCATACTTTCTTGATTGTATCTGGACTGATCTATGATATGGTGTTGGGTTCCGACTTTCTAACCCAAAATCATGGAATTATCGATTATTTCGGAAGAAAATGCCTGTTCGACAATGAATCAACACATTTCAAAGTGACCCACCAAGCCGTACCTGAGAAGCAGAGCTGCTTGATCCAGCCTGTTGATTCCGCATTGATTGAAAAAAAGGTCCATGACTCAGCTATTACAGAGTCCAAAGATAAAAGAAGTATCCAAAGCATATTAGAAAATTATGCTCAGGTGTTTGCCCAGACTCCTGGAAAAATAAAGGGGTATACTCATAGAATTCGAGTGAAGGAGGAATCGTACACCCAATCCAAAACATACCCCATCCCATTCCAGTACCGGGATGAGGTGGAAAAGCAGATTCAACAGATGATCGAGTGGGACATTATTGAGCGGAGCCCATCTCCCTATAACAATCCGTTAGTTGTGGTGAAAAAAAAAAATGGAGATTTGCGGCTATGTTTGGACGCACGAAAATTAAACAGCATGACCATCCCTGAGAGAGACATCCCGCCACCGGTCCAGGAGGTATTTGTCCAGTTGGCAGGGAAGATGATCTTTTCTACCTTAGACCTTACCACCAGTTATTGGCAGATGGCCCTAGATCCTCGTGACCGAAAGTATACCGCGTTTCGGTATGGAGGACATACCCATGTGTTTAAGCGAGTTCCCTTTGGACTCATTAATAGTGGGGCAGGTCTAATGCGATGTTTAAAACAAGTCCTATCCAAAGAGGTACAGAAAAATATGGTCTGCTATGTGGACGATATAGTAATTGCATCAAAAAACATCACTGAACATTTGAAATGCCTTGAACAATTTTTCCATGAATGTGCCCAAGAAAACATAACTATTAACTTGGAAAAGAGTCGCTTTGCGGTAAAAGAAATTACATTCCTTGGGCATGTTGTAACTGAGGACGGGGTCAAAGTCCACCCTGACAAAGTAGAAGCCATCGAGCACTTCCCCAAACCAAAAACTCGGAAACAAGTCCGATCTTTCTTGGGACTTTGTAACTTTTATCACCGGTTTTACCCAAATTTTGCTCATGAGACAGGAAAGCTGATAGAGTTACTAAAGAAAGATCATAAATGGGAATGGACCGAAGCCCATGACAAGGATTTTGAGAACATAAAAAAAAATTTTCTTCAAGCTGTAATGTTGTGTCATCCTGATTTTACAAGGACCTTTTACGTCCAGACTGATAGTAGCAAGCAGGGATTGGGGGCTGTGTTATTCCAAATTAATGAAGAAGGAAAGCATCAGGTGCTCTATTTTTGTAGCCGCTCCTTAAAGGGAGCCGAAGTACACTATACCACCACGGAACAAGAAACCCTAGCAATCGTTTGGGCGTGCCAGAAATTCCGTCAATTTCTCCTGGGGTCTGATGTGGTCATAGTAACCGATCACAAATGTTTGGAATTCTTGAATAAGAGTTTCCTTACAAATGATCGATTGATCCGGTGGAGCCTGGCCCTCCAACAGTTTCAATACAGAGTGGCTTACTGCCCAGGACGTGAGAACATTGTGGCAGATATCCTAAGCCGCCATCCTGTACCTGCCAGTATCCAAAATCCTCAGCTGAATGACCAGACCCTCAGAATCATGGCCACAACCACGAAGACCCCTATGGAAACCGATTTGACAAATCTACGATATTGGCAAGATGACCAATATGCTAACATTATCTCCAACCTGGGAACCAATCACCTAATGTGTACAAACAAAAGAAATGCACGGCGATACTCCCAATTCCGTTTAAAAGATGGAATCCTCCAATGTAAGACCAAAGACATGGAGAGCCCATGGAAAATCATGACACCAAATAAGATTAGGATGCAACTGATCGAACATGTCCACAAAACCTTGGGACATTATGGGCCACGGAAAACTGAGGAAGCCTTGAGACATCAATTTTACTGGCCAGGTATGTACACACAGATCCTCACAGTGTTACGGAAATGTGCAATGTGTGCCCGGACTAAGTTTCCGAACAAGTCTTACGCTGGAACTATGAAACCCATAACTGCATCAAGGCCCAATGAGTTAATTGCAATCGACCACTACGGCCCATTGCCCAAATTTAGAAATTTCCAATATTTACTCGTGACCTATGATGTTTTTTCCAAATATGTACGAGCGTATCCTGTCCAGGCTGCAGACTCAAGGAATACGATTCGGACCCTCCAAGATAAACAATTCCCTGAGGTGGGAAAACCTAATTCTATTCTATCAGATCATGGTTCAGCCTTCACCTCTAGGGAATGGAAGGGCTGGCTTTTGAAGCAACAAGTCACTCATCGGTTGACATCGATTAGGAATCCCCAATCTAACCCATGCGAAAGAGTCATGAGAGAACTCAATCGTCTCTTTCGCACCTACATATCAACCAACCACCGGGATTGGGTAAATAAAACTCCAGAAATAGTTAACTGTATAAACCAGACGATAAATGAGTCTACCGGTTTTACGCCCGAACGCCTTCATTATGGGAAGCCATGTCGCAACTTATTTCCAAACCTGGTGCCACTAGATGAAATAGTTATTGACCCTATTCGTGACCAAGAAGCTGCTAGAAGACGGTTGGCCCAGGCAGCCGAAAATCGCATAAAGAGGGGACGGATGCAATGTCACCAATTTCAGGAAGGGGATCAAGTATGGTTGAGATCCCCCAAGACTAGCAGTGTAGTAAAAAAGGAATTTAAAAAATTTTTTCCCTTGTATAGTGGACCATATCTTGTTCGGAAGAGATGTCATGAAAATGCTTTTCTATTGGAAGGAGAAAATGGGTTTAGTGGCATCTATAATGCACGACAATTGAAACCCTACACACCACCCAATCCTCATACCAAATATTTCAGTTGATAGAGAAAAAAATTGCAGTAAAATATCAAAATGAAAGATTCTTCTCCATACTAGAAACGTGAGTCATATAAGGCAGTTTTTTTTTTTTGTCAACAAGAAGCAAATTTTTCAGGCTCATTTATTAAGGTTGTTTTTCTCACCAATATTATATTAGACTCCAACTAAGGTTTTTTTTTTTTATTGATTTTTTTTTGTTTATCATTTTAAGTGGGGAAGAATGAACCAATCGATGTCTAATCATCATCGATGCTTCATGTGTCACCATCTACACTAACCTCCTAGGGGTCCGCAATTTAGACCCTGCTATAAATATATGCTATTCACTCACACACTGTATGCCGAATCATTCTAAAGATTAGTGAAATTAATCTTTGTTTAGTAAAAATGAAACAGTAGTTTGAGCGATGCGTATATATATTTTGACTAAAGCAATAATTTTATTGCTGGAAAATACATTTGTAATTATTTTTATATCTGTGTGCATTTAATGTAACAACAAAGAAAAAAATGGGGAAGGCTTGAAATACTGAAATTATCTTTGGTCAAATCGTTGTCTATAATTAAAATTTATAAATCTTAATTACAATCAAAAAAACAAATTGTTTATCAGTTGTTTTCAAATCTTTCAAAACAGTTAAAAATGGTATTTCAGGCCTTATCAACTGAAAATATTTTGCTAATTAAATGTTGCTTTTTTTTAAAGGGATTACAGAGATAAGGTTGGTAGATGAGATTGCATTCTGGGCAGTATTAAAATGTTATAAAAGGGACCACAGAACAAAGGAAGTCAGTTCAGTTTACCTTCAGGTCGTAGTTAAGTTCAGAGGAGTTTAGTCAGTTGAGTTAATTACTTCTAAGAAGCCAACGCAAGTTCTGCGCGATGAATTTTGAGTAGTGGAATCTAGCACCTTTTTCTTCTTCTCTCGAAGAACTGTCTGCCTACAAGTGCCATGTTCCATCTGGCCGACCATACAACATGATTGCTTCCGACTGCTGATTGCTAATGACGCCGCCATGCTGTTTTTTTTTTAGGTAACCTTTTAACATAGAACTGCCTTTATAAGTCAATACTTTTGTAATCTATAGTTCAACCGTCATGTCTTAATTTATATATTGTTTTATAAGCTTCTGTTAATTTTGCTTTTAAACTCTCTCTCAGTAATCTTTTATTAATATCATGTATTTTAACTTACCTTTCACGCTTAATTAAATTATATATAAATGTGTGTGATTCCATTAAGATTTCATATACTTTGTTTAATGTATAGATATAATTTATTTTCTTTAATGTGCCAAAATCGCTAAATTCGCGAGTAAGGGGGAAAATAATTGTTTTACTTGGGAAAAGGGTGGGCTTTATTTAAAACTTATCAATAGAGTTTTGTCTATATTAAATAGAAATTGCTCGCGAGTTTGGTTTCATTTTAAATTCGTTACTCTTAAAGTAAATTAAAAACTTTTACTGTGGATGAATTTTGCTTTAATTTTCTATTTTAAAAAGATCGTGAACTTTCTTATAATTAATCCATTCCTTTTTGCTGGTGCCTGAAGGGCAAATTCCACCAGTTAATACGTATTTGGGAATCGATTCTTTAAATATAAATGTGGTTAGTTTAATAATATTGTAAATAGAAGCGTTATTATTCATTATGATTAGATAAATGACTCAGAATTGGAAACAGATTATTGCACGAGAGGTTAGACCATTTTCAAACTTTAAATGATATTATAAAATTATAGAAACGCTGCTGGCATATATTTTCTTTTCTGATATTTTATCTTTCCATTTCTTGATCGTTTTATTATTGGGGACGTCGAAAGCATGAAGCTCCCGTCCTTCTTTTCAAAATCGTTCCTAACCAGAGACGCTACTCTCTGTTGAATGTAAAGTTTAAGAGGATTATGTGCTGCAGATGGCAGTACATAATGATCTGGGGTCTCATTCTCAGCCTCTACTTTGATATCGCTCCGCCAGAAGGTGCGGACATATCCAATCTAAGTTCATTTCAAAGTATTCTTTTAAATGATGAAATATCCACAATCGCCTTGAGGCCTTATTTTCGTTATTGTATGCTAGTACCGTTACTTTGCTTATTAACTTGATCAGTTGTCTAATCTTAGTAAAGTCGCAATGATGTGTTAAAGATAAAGATTCATTTCGTAAAATACGTTCAGTATGTTGATCTAAAAACTGCTTTTCTTTAAAAAGCTTTATCGATTCCCAGAGACGTAAATCAATTTGTATAATTCATTCTCGTAAATATCGCGCATTGTTTGTTCCTTATGTATACTTAGTCTAGAGACGCTATGTCCAAACAATGCCTATCAAACATATGTGATGATTTTAAGATTGTAAATAAATGATTGAGACCGTACATTTATATTTATTTGTCAAAATGATTAATGTTAAATTATCGTGTATCTTTCTGTAATCCGAATCTGTTCCGATCTTGTAGATTGTTTGTACATCCACAACATTTTATTTGTAAACACTTGTAAATTGACATATTAACCCCGCACAACTTATAACACATTCTATAAAATGGTATTTATTCAATTATTGATGTAATGGGGATTTTATGAAACAAATCCCAAGTTTTCAAAATGTATAAGATCCCTCCAAGCGTGAAACAATTTTGTAACATATATATGCGTTTTCTACATTTATTAAATATATATATTCATGTAAATCCTGGTTTGTTTTGAATTATTAGTTTATAGTTAATATTTAGAACTATTTTCGTTGGCTAAGAGCTTAGCATTAATAAATAAGTATAATAAATGTAATTCCTGGGCTACTCCGACCTCGATCATCATCATCAGTCTGATCTTATGCTCCACCGCTCTGCTTATGGGCATGGATTTAAAGTAATTTTACTGTGTCATCAGAATTGTTGTTCATTGGGTCAGAGATTCGAAGAATAGGCAAATAGGTTAGAATTCAGGATTGTTCCAGACCTGTGTATCTCGAGCATGATCGGATTCGAGGTACTTTTGCTTAGGATTTGGAACCTTGTTAAGTGAGCAC